>JAQPPZ010009261.1:0-195809 GCA_028583015.1 Wollemia nobilis
TATTACTATTTCATGTCTTGTTTTGTCAAATTTACGGCAGTGGTATAATTCTAGTGAATTATTCAAAATTTTATCACACTTAGGAATTTGCTTAACATAGCAAAAATTATTTTCTAAATATTTCATGTAATATTTTCATGAAAATTTTATCACACTTAGGAATTTATGCCTAGCAAAAATTATTTTCTAAAAATATTTCATGCATAATATTTTCATGAAAAGTCTGAAAACAAACCATCATCATCATCATTTGCATCATCACAACAAAGTCTTAAGACAGTCTCTTAAGCACTCTTTTACTTTTAATAATATTTCTATACTGGGATTAGCTTGACGACCGAGTGAGCAGCGACTCCATGAAATGCTCTATAATAGCGACAATATCCTTTGAAATTATTGTTAGAAGTCCCTTTTATTTTTTATCAAATCTTATCACAACAACCAATTTGTTTACATCAGATTATTTCATTTAAATTTTACAAGCATGACATTCAAACCATAATATTTCCAAATGACATAATTACATGAATCATCAAGTCAATCACACAAAAAAATTAAAGCATCATAACAACATATGAACAAGTCATATCATCAGAAACAAGATCATATATATATATCAAAAAATTATATACATCATATCAAAAATGAATTAGGGTTTTACCCTATTTTTCTTAATTTTATTCAAAAACACTTAACAACATTTTTAAAATTTTGCTTTTCCGTGTTTTTACCTCAAACGTTTGATTTGGGTAAAAACACGGAGGGGGCACCATAGTAAGTTGTCGTACGATTCGACCTAGAATCGTCGACTAAAAATGAGAATAATTTTTGCTTTCTCGTAAATCGAGAACTCATCTTTAACACATTTTCTTTAGAAAATTCGCTAAAGAGGGGGCAAAATGTAGCACCCTAAAATTGGTGCAATAAAACCTTAAATAATTACAATTACTCTAGTAATAATTCAAATTCAAATTTTAACCCCAAAATCGCTCCTAAACTGCCGCTTAACCTGTTTCCTCATTTTTTGCACCATTTTTAGAGTTTGTTTTGACCATTTGACGATATCATCATCGATCAGATGATATCGCCTTAGATCGAACGATTTCGTCTGGGATAGGACGTCCAGATGATCTTGTCCCAAAACTGATTTTTCATAATTAGCCTTTGTTCCAATGACATCTCTAATTCGGGTAGAAGCATATCTGTGCCATTAGAGACCCTCCCCCATTGGAGATCTCCCAAATTGGGATGATCTCCAACCTCCTAACCTCCCTCCTAAGCCTATTTAAACTTAGGACTCCCCCTTGGCATACCCCTGGCTAAAATTTCTTGTAACTTGACTTTACACGCACTAAAACATCTTGAACTACCATCTGCACTTGTCCTATCCAAATTTTGTTGTAGGAACCTTGTCATTCTTCAGCCGGAGCAAGCTCAGATCATTGCAGATGATCCTGTTCAATTCGAGATGATTTCATATCAATCCGAGATGATTTCAACTGCAATCATCATTGGGGGCAATCAGTGCCCAGAGTTTGCATTTTTCTCTTCTCATCTGTTGTTTTATTCTGCAGCTAGTCAGTTTATTTATTACTTTTTGCTATTCTGCATCTTGGAGTTCACCCATGTAGTTTAATTGCATAATAAGGTCATGATTAGCTATTAAAGTGTTGCAACTTACTTGCATTTCTATTCAAGATTATCTGTTAACATCCTTATTGTCATTTTACATCATTATCCTCTATTAGCATTGCTACATTTTTTGTATTTTGTGTCTATTTCTCTGTTTGCAGGTCTCTGACGAATTCATCTGACAAATTCGTCAGATCTCAGACAATCCTGCAGGTCGGAGATGATCTCATAAAATTCTAGGCGATCCTGTCCACTTCAAGAATCAGAACCTCCATTAGACATCCGGATCAGGTATGGCTCTGTAATTTAGCTTTTTCTCTCTATTTTTGTTTAAATCTGTTTGTTGTATTTCATTTAGTCTACATTTTCATAATAGAACAACTTAGATTCATTTGGCCAAACCTAGGACTTGAATGTTTAAAGATAAAACTGAACACATTAAACACATTCCCAACTTAGGTGTGGAAACTACCATTCAAACGTTTCCTGGTGAACCCACCATCCATCGAAAAATCACCCTAATACACCTCCTCCGAGAGGCGGGACCTTCACAAGGCCCCTTAGTCCGAGGTACCGCGCCATCCTTTTCCCATCCCCCTTTCGGGCATGGATCCTATAGCCTGAAGGTAAGGATGCAAAAAATTTGGAGCGATACACATACTAAATGTCTCTAGCCTATACTATTATAAATATCTAGAATCTCTTTGAATGGGAAATTTTTTTAAGCAAAAGTATACATGAGTAACTTGTTCCCATGAAGATTAAAAATAGTTAGGTATTCATCTATCCATTGTATTTAGCATGGTTGATAACTTTTATATGATCCCAGGCTGGCACAACATGAATATGCAAATGTGGGATGAACAAGGTCTAGCACGTCCTATCGTGACGGGGAACCGAAAGAATACACGCAAACACACTCCTGCAATTTCCCAAATTTTCTCTTTATTAAATCTAAAAATCATGCATAAAATGCCCGTAGGCTTACAATAGCTAGCTCCTAGCTTAGCTTGACACTTCTACACTCCTACGTCTATTCCCTAATCCACCGTCTCGACTAATACAATTTACTAGGTTTTTATAGAGGCCCCGACCCTCTAAAACCTCCTATCACATTAATCGAGACACACCAACCCGATTAATTACAAGACGTGAAAACAGGGACACCAACTTGATTTAATTCTCCACTCCGCACGGTCCCTGTCATCATCGATCTCGTCAGAACACCCTGCACGCCCATCCTCTTCATTCCCTGTGCTTCTTGGTATTTGGTATTCGTCTACCATTTACTGCACCCTGGGTGCCACGTGTCATTCTGCAATAATTTTTGAACATACCGCCTGTCGCGGTTTTCCTGCCATTTCTTTCTCCTTCTTCGTCGCCTCCTTCTCTTTTTTTCGCGATATCGTGACATGTCACGATATCGTGACGTTTCCTCTTCCTTGCGCTTTCTCACCCTTTTGGTTGTGATATCATGACATGTCACGATATCGCGACCAATTTGCCTCCTAGCTCTGATTTCAAATTCTTGTCGCGATATCGCGATGTCGTAATATCACGACGTCGTGATATCATGACCATTTTGCCGCTCACTCCTCTGCTTTGTTATATACCATGATATCACGACATGTCGCGATATCGCGATGACTTCTGTCTTCACCCGCTACTTTGCCTGCTCTTGTCACGATTTCGTGACAGTCACGATTTCGTGATGTGTCACGAAATCATGACACTTCTGATGCCTCCACTCTATCTTTGCTTTTCTCCATCGTGATTTCGCGATAGTCACGATTTCGTGACATGTCGCGAAATCGTGACAACCCTCACTACTTCGCTCAGGTTGTGCCTTTATGTCACGATTTCACGACACCCCATCCTCTGCTCCCTCTGCTTCTCGTTCATGTCATGATTTTGTGACGTCATGAAATCATGACATCGTGATTTCACGACCCCCCGTCTGCCAAGTCTTTCACGCTATTTGTGTCGTGATATCGCGACACAATTTTTGTCACGATATCGTGACAGGTTCTACCTCCAAGCCTTCCTCCGCCATTTGTGTCGTGATATCACGACACAATTCCTATCACGATATCGCGATAGTTTCTGCCCTTAGGCTTCCTTTTGCTTTTTCTTCCTTAGTCGACTCTTTTGAAGTGGATTTCCCGAAACTGGATGCCTCTGCATCAGATGTCATCGGATGCTCCTACATCAGACACCCGGGGCAAGTGGAGAAGTGATCTTCACTTTTGGATGGTCCGGTTGCTATCTCCTGCAACACCTCTAGATATTCTTCTGTTCCTACAACCTGTTCCAACTCTGTCTCCTCTTTGCCAGTTAAATTTTTGCCTTCTACCAGGAAGATCCTGGCACTACTGCACTCTTTTGCAGCCTTCTTCAGCTTCAGCTTCTGATGCACTCCGACATCTTTCTTTCTCTATCTTTCTTCCCGCCTTTTATGCCGCTCCTCTTGCTCCTACAATTTCATTCGGAGCCACTCTTCTTGCAGGGACTTCAACTGTTTCTGCAAAGCTATGAATTCTTCTTCTGTCACCATATCTTCCTTGCTATCCCGACTTCTTCAAAAATGCATTTTTTTTTTTTACTAGGTCTTGGCGTAAACTGCCTCCCGCTCGGTGAATCTGCTTATGCACTTAAAGACCAAACTCACTCTCTCTCAGAACCCTACCATAGATCCTGGTGTAACTGCCTCACATCCGGTGATCTATTACACACTCAGGAACATTAGCTCTGATACCACTGACAAGGAACCGGAAGAATACACGCAAACACACTCCTGCAATTTCTCAAATTTTCTCTCTATTAAATATGAAAATCATGCATAAAATGCCCGCAGGCTTACAATAGCTAGCTCCCGGCTTAGCTTGACACTTCTACACTCCTGCGTCTATTTTTTGATCCACTGTCCCGACTAATACAATTTATTGGGTTTTTATAGAGGCCCCGACCCTCTAAAACCTCCTATCACATTAATCGGGACACACCAACCCGATTAATTACAAGACATGAAAACCGGGACACCAACACGATTTAATTCTCCACTCCGCATGGTCCCTGTCATCACCGATCCTATCAGAACACCCTGCATGCCCATCCTCTTCGTTCCCCGTGCTTCTTGGTCTTTGGTATTTGTCCGCCATTTACTGCACCCTGGGTGCCACGTGTCATTCTGCAACAATTTTTGAACATATCGCCTGTCATGATTTTCTTGCCATTTCTTTCTCCTTCTCCGTCACATCCTTCTCTTTCCACTATGATATCGTGACATGTCACAATATCGTGACGTTTCCTCTTCCCTGTGCTTTCTCGTCCTTTTGGTTGTGATATCGTGACATGTAGCGATATCACGACCAATTTGCCTCCTAGCTTCGATTTCAAATTCTTGTCGCAATATCGCGACGTCGCGATATATCGTGACCATTTTGCCTCTCACTCCTTTGCTTTGTTATATACCGCGATATCGTGACATGTTGCGATATCGCGATGAATTCTATCTTCAGCCACTGCTTTGCCTGCTCTTGTCATGATTTCGTGACAGTCACAATTTTACGACGTGTCGTGAAATCGTGACACTTCTACTGCCTCCACTCCGCCTTTGCTTTTCTCCATCATGATTTTGTGACAGTCATGATTTCGTGACATGTCACAAAATTGTGACAACCCTCACTGCTTCACTCTGGCTACGCCTTTGTGTCACGATTTCATGACACCCTATCCTCTGCTCCCTCTGCTTCGTGTTCATGTCGCAATTTTGTGACATCACGATTTCACGACATGTCGTGAAATCGTGACACAAAGGTGCAGCTAGAGCGAAGCAGTGAGGGTTGTTACAATTTTGTGACATGTCATGAAATTACATCTATCGCAAAATCATGATGGAGAAAAGCAAAGGCAAAGTGGAGGCAACAGAAGTGTCGTGATTTTGTGACATGTCGTGAAATTGCGACTGTCGCAAAATCGCGACAAGAGCAGACAAAGCAGCGGGCGAAGACAGAAGTCATCGTGATATCGTGACATGTCACGATATCATGGTATATAACAAAGCAGAGGAGTGAGTAGCAAAACGGTCAGGATATCGCGACGTTGCGATATTGCGACGTTGCGATATCGCGACAAGAATTTGAAATCGAAGCTAGGAGGCAAATTGGTCGCGATATCACGACAATTGGTCGCGATATCACGACATGTCACGATATCACGACCAAAAGGGCAAGAAAGTGTAGGGAAGAGGAAATGTCGCGATATCGCGATATCGCGACAAAGAGAGAAGGAGGCGACGAAGAATGAGAAAGAAATGGTGAGAAAAACCGCGACAGGCGGTATGTTCAAAAATTGTTGTAGAATGACACGTGGCACCCAGGGTGCAGTAAATGGTGGACAAATACCAAAAAAAAAAAGTGTGGGAGACAAAGAGGATGGGTCGTGCAGAGAATTTGATGGAATCAGCAGTGGCAGGGACCATGCGAAATGGAGAATTTAATCGGGTTGGTGTCTCGGTTTTTGTGTTATTGTTCTAAAGGGTCGGGCCTCTTTAAAAAACCCAGTCTTTGTAATTAATCGGGTTGGTGTGTCCCGATTAATGTGATAGGAGGTTTCAGAGGGTCGGGGCCTCTATAAAAACCCAGTAAATTGTATTAGTCGGGACGGTGGATCGGGGAATAGACGCAGGAGTGTAGAAGTGTCAAGCTAAGTCGAGAGCTAGCTATTGTAAGCCTGTGGGCATTTTATGTATGATTTTTAGATTTAATAGAGAGAAAATTTGGGAAATTTTAAGAGTGTGTTTGCGTGTATTCTTCCAGTTCCTCATCAGTGGTATCGTTCATGTCACGATTTCATGACCCCCCCGTCTACCAAGTCTTTCGCGCTATTTGTGTCACGATATCGCGACACAATTTTTGTCACGATATCACGACAGGTTCTGCCTCCAAGCCTTCCTCCGCCATTTGTGTCGCGATATCGTGACACAATTCCTATCGTGATATCTCGACAGTTTTTGCCCTTAGGCTTCCTTCTGCTTTTTCTTCCTTAGCCGACTCTTCTGAAGTGGCTTTCCCAAAACTAGATGCCTCTGCATCAGATGTCGCTGGATGCTCCTGCATCATATCGTGGACTAGACCCATGTACTTACAGAGAGTACATCATATCTAGATTTCAATAGACTTTTTGGATCTTGTAATGGCTAAAACCTATGGATAATACCCATGCCTTAGTGCTAAATTATTTGATAGATTAGAAGGAAAGAAGTGAGAAATAGGGGACAAGTTTTTCTTAAATAAAGGAATAATCATACGACTATATGGTTTTTTAAGCACTCCACACCTGCTTTCGTACTATGTTACAAATTAGATTTTTGGTCTAGAATTTTGCAAGCAGATATATGTGATTGAAAATTATTTTGTTCTTGGAGTGAAGAATATTGCAATATTCTATATACCTATAAATTTTTAAGATATTACCATGATCATGAAGGAGCTATAACAATATCAATATTTGCATGAGAAGTTGAGTTCCCTACAATTTCCAGTAGTGCCTCACAGATGGCATTATGATCCTAACAATGTTTTGAAGAAAATATTAGCACACTTGAATAACAATGTACCACCATTTGTATATATATATATATATCAAATTCTAATTTTCAAAAATCTAGCTAATAACCAAGATACACCATTATATATCATGACAATATAGGAAAGACCACAATGGACGTTGTGGCATCCATTTGAATGGATTTTTGATCCAAAGAGAAATGAATATTAGTGGATCAACTCTGACCTTATAGATTTAATCAAGAAGAAATTGAAGTGGAAGACCCACAAAATACATGGGTGATGGATCTTGCAATGTGAGCACAATCAGTAGAAAAAAAAATTACATGAATAACATAAACAAACAATTTACCTCAAAGTTTGATGCAAAATATATTCATTGGAAAAGGGTGGATGAAAAGGAAATATTTCTAGAGTTCAAAGTGTTTGAAGACTCAAATAATGAAGAATATTAAGAAGAGGATAAAGAGGAAAAAGCAAAAATGGGAGCCCAGTTGCAATCACCAGTCCTTCCCATAATTTATTTTGATGACTTTGAGGAAGAATCACTTCCCCAATCTTGACATGCTATGGAGGGATATGTAGTGGGTGCTAAAGAAGTATATTAGGTCACATATTGTAGGATTTCATGTGCTACTAGGCCATCTGGGACACAATAATTGACACAATTGTAGTCTCCTAAGCAAAGTCCCATATCAAGGATGAAACAAAAAAGCTATATAAGCCCTAAAAGTTTAGAGATTGAAAGGTTAGCAATCAAGAATAAGTAGTTATAACAAGAAGTACATAGAACTAAAGTAATAATTGTAATAACAGATACTATGGTAGCCAAGAAGAATCTAGGAATAGCCAAAGCCAAAACAATTGAAAGGATGGAGTCAAAGATGAAAGTGCAAGGAATGGGTATGTCTTCTAAAACTATTCCTACTCAATCCTCCTCTCCTTATCACTTTGATCAATCACTCTCTTTACTTGAATTCATCCATGCACTAGACCAACCCCCATCACCATTATCTCATTAGCCATTTTATTCTCCTTCACAAGTCTTCCCACCATAAGTTTCCTCTCTTCCCATAATATAGAAGGAGTTGGTCATCCAAGAGAGCTTTACCCTAGTACAAGTTGGTATGTTTGCATCATACCCACTTACTCAAATGCTTACATTTTTAGCAAATCCTATTATTCCCCACAATTTTGAAGATGACCAAATTCCAAAGGTGTTATCCATCATCTAGGATATCCAGTAAGTGGAGGATAACAATTAAAAGTGATTAAAAGAGCAACAAGAACAAGATAAGGCAAAAGAAGCAATCACTTTGACCTATAAAATAGTGGACCTTGTCAAAGAAATAAGGATAAAAGTTACTGCCCACCCAAAGGTCAATAAATTAACTATATAAATGAGGTAAGAGGATTACTAGGTAAGGATGCAAAGTCAAGACATATCTAAAATTTAAACAATGAAGACACTCTAGGCCATCCAAATCAAGGTAGACACACTATTTATGCACAACAATAGATCAAACAAAAAACTCAAAGTTGCTAAAAAGAAATTGGAAGCCTTGGAAATTAAACTTGACAAAGAAAATATAGAACATAATGATCTTAAAAATGAGATCAAGGATATGAAGAGAATAATTGACAACACTCCTACAAAGGAGCAGTTGCAACAAAAAATGATAAAATATAAAGCTTGGAGGGAGAGTTACAAGCTACTAAGAATCAATTATAGTAACAACATTCAATGTTGCAAGACCTATAAGATAGTCTACATCTCGAAAAGAAGGCTCTAGCAATAGTTCTAGTAGAACATCAACAAGAAAGGGAAAAATCCCATGATATAGAAATATAAAAAGAGTGCCTCAAGCAGGTCAAAAGCTATTATAAGGAAAAAATCAAAGAATCTACCTTGCAGGTTTTTCTCCCTTTCACTAAAAAGTAAAATAAAATGTCAAAATAGCTATAGAGGCCAATCTAGAATTGAGCAAAGGCAAGAAATACTTAGTGAGTAAAATCATGAAAGCACAAATGCTTAGTGGATGCTAAGAAACAAAGAAAAGCATCCTTAGTTAAGGAAGTAATCACACAAATATCTGGAAGAATACGCACTAAAATCTCTTTAGGTGTTTAAAGAAACTAATTTACTTCATGAGGGAGAGGATATTATATGCACCCTTAGAAAATATACTAATGATATGAGTATAACTGGTAAGAAAATAAGATAAATTGGTTCTCCAGGTCTTTAGGATGACAAAAAGGGTTTTTATATGGAGGAAAAAATCAAGTAATTGTTGGACCAAAAATTTTAGGATGAAACTAAGGTTAATTCACTACCAAAACCATTGAAGGTAGAGTAGGTCTTTTAAATATTTCATAGAATCTCCCACCTTCTAGCCAATTCAAATAAAATGGTCAAAATATACAGTGATCCTCCTTATAAGCATTATTATAGATTGCAAAATATTTTAAGTGAGCTCAAAGGAATTCCAATACCTTACTTGGAGATATGGAATCAAATGTGCCAATTAATTCAAATCCCTAGAAATCTAATAGCTCATTTACTTACACAACAGAGTGACTCATCAAAAATAGCTTTGGCAAGGGAATACCAGTAGTTGAAGGAGATAATCAAACCCTCTAAAATTTGGGATGTACAGTAAGATTGTATATATAATAAGTTTTGCATTTCTACAATTTTGTTTTGTATAGTTATGATGTATAATATATAATATTTTTATGACTTCATAGCCTACATGATAAGGCTAAAATGGTGTATATATTGAGAGTGATGTAAGAAAAACTATCAAATGAGTTACCACAATACACTCGATCTAGAAACATTGAAATTAAATTATAGAATTATAAAGTTGTCAAAGATATAGTTTGATAGGAAAAATCAAATAAGGTATGTAAACATTAAATTCACATGGGATGCTTGGGTCGCAATCATGATATAATTTTTATATGGCATAGGTTAATTTCATTGCTTAAGTATATAAAAGGTCATACCCATCTCTAATCAAGTGATTTTTAGTGCTGAAGATGAACCAATTGGAAAAGAGAAAGATTCATGTGATTGAAGGTAGTAAAATAAAGTTGTTCTTGCTCAATTGTCTAAAAAATAGGATAAGGTAAAAGAAAAAAAAAGAGAGTAAAATAATGATTATTTAGTGCCTCTATCGCAAGGATATATGTTGTAAATAATAAAATCTCTAGAAATCCAAGATAGTCGAAGTTATTCAAAAGTATTATGTAATTATTGGAAAATTTCAAAAGAAAAGTCTCTAGAGATATGTGATATTCTAATTATCCCATGTAATTAAAATTTTTTTATGAAAAATACAATAAATATATCTAATATTATGGAAAGAGTCTAAAAAGAATATTTCTATAAAGTGGTGTGTCCATATAGAGTTGTCCATGCATGTAATGTCTAGCTTCCATGAGTCTATAAATAATAGTAATACCCATTATGGGAGGCAAGTTGATTAAGTGTGAGCTCAAGGAAGTAATAGAGAGTCTATTGTGTGTGAGAGCTAACAAGTCAAGGTAGCTAGAAAGGAGTGTTTCCTTGTATGAGGTGTGGCCAAGAATATCAAAGTAAGGATGTCGAGCATGGTTTTTAGGCAATTCCTTAAAGGGATAAGGCTCAAAAGGAGGGTCACATTTGCTCACAAGGAAATTTTATGAGCTTTTTCTATAATTTCGTAGTTTTTATTTCTAATAAATTTCTTTTTGTTTTTAGTGTGCTATATAATGTACTATTAGAAATCACTATTTTTCATCATGTTCTAATATCTTATTGTGAATAAGAGCTATATGCTAGCATACCACCACCAAACAAATATTGTAAATTAATTATAATGATAAAAATAAGAGGAGGGCTTAGGGAAATATTACGACATATCATAGTTTGATCTTTTTGGTTCCATCATTGAGATCACTCCTCAATGCCTTTAATAACTCATATTTACCATGGTAACCCTAGAATTTATTACTTGGTAAAGCCTATTTACTAGTGTCTTTACTAAGTGTTACCACTAGTTGATTTCCTTCTTATAGAACTTGTTTATTGTACTCATGGGTGTACTTATATAGTATGGTCAAAAAATGTATGTTTTGATGATATTGTGAATAGCTTGTGATTACCCCATCATAATCTAGGATCTAGTTTTCCCTTTTCGTATTTATGTGTCTATACTAGAGGTATAAGAACAATTAATTGGTAGGTACAATCTAGTAACATTGGTATTTTCAATACCCTATTGGTAAATTTAGCCTCTAGTTCATGATCCTTTAGTTCTTTCACTAGTAAGAGTTGTACTTAGTATTCTAAAGCTATAGTAAATATGGGAAAAAATAATGCCTTTTTTTATCTCAATTTTCTAAAGATGTCAAGAATTTCATTCAAGAATATAAGAGAGTATACATTTGAAATGTCTTAACATTGAGGGAGAAAATGCATGGAGTTCCTTAAGATGGTATGAAATAAAAAAGGATCAGATTAATAATTTATAGAAAGAGGTTACAAATAGTTTGATTTATGAGTATAACATATTATAAATATTCTAATTTTATGATCAAAATAGCAAATCTAGTTAAAGGACTTGGAGAGAAAGTATATGACTACTGTACATGAGTGTA
Organism: Wollemia nobilis; assembly: GCA_028583015.1. Classification (NCBI taxonomy): domain Eukaryota; kingdom Viridiplantae; phylum Streptophyta; class Pinopsida; order Araucariales; family Araucariaceae; genus Wollemia; species Wollemia nobilis. The sequence goes on from JAQPPZ010009261.1 coordinate 11,844, forward strand.
GGATATCCAAAAGAAGGTGGAGGTCCAATTATGAAAGGAGAGATTGTGTAGTGGTCTCATGTAGAGTGTGGATAATATGATTTATAAGTATTTAATATAGGACTAAATGCAACAATTATACTAAGGGGTAAGTATGAGTAACTTGACACTACCCAACATGTGTATGAGGTTGCAAAGTAACAAGATAAGAGTTTCACTAGCACTAATTCTCCAACAACTTCTAGGTATGTTCCATAACTAGCATCAATAATAATAGCCATTAGTTCATCTTCCTCTAATTTTATATCTAAAGTATATATCGTCAAAAAAGGGACAACTTGCAATAATTTTTTTAAGGAAAGGATATAGGAACCTAGTGAGCCCAATTTGGAGATAGAGGTGTTAGGAAGAATTTGTCTAAGGTAGTTTTCTATGAGTGCAAAAGAAAATGGTATTACAGGACAAAGTTCTCTAATAAGGCATCTACTTTAGGAACAAAGAGTAATGATAAGGGAAAAAGTCCAATGAATATTCTTGAACTTGTTCGACATAATGAATAAGTTGATGTTATGGTAATAAATAAAGTTCATGAGGGAGAGAACACTATCAATTCCAATTCAAGGAGAGGAGAGGATGTCCATGATAGCTCATAGTAGCATATAACTTTTAATCCTCGTGTTGTTTCTCATTCTTCTAAAAAATAGCAATAAAATGGTTAGAGGTTGTGGGAGGCCTATATATCCTTATTTTTTCCTATGGAGTTGGTGCATTATTTGATTTTTGAGGGGATATTTTTCCTGGCAAGGAGGTTTGTGGGCTCCAGGACAAATATGGATTCAATTAGAGTTCAAGATCATCAAGAGGAATAGGTAAAATGTTTGAAGAACTTATTTCCATAGATGGTCCCACTCACAATAAATCTAGGATGTTTGTTGCCATATTGTGTGTCAATATGACTTTGAAGATGAATCTTTCAAAATTCGTTAATCTAATCTGTATTTTTAGGTCAAGAACCTAGTTTGTTGTCTTTTAAAACCATTCCATTCTATTAGTTAAGGAAATAGATGCTCCAAATAAATTGGTGCATAGTATTTTTGTGCAACCAAAATATTTTTAAGAAGGGTTTAAATCCATATTTTACAAAGACCCTAAAAGGGAAAGAAATGCAGGTGGTATCCGCCTCAAGCATTTTGACGAATGATGAAGAAACTTCAATTTCAAAGCCTTATATCAAGATCCAAGATAAATATGGCTTGAATGCAGTGAATGTAATAAAATTAAAGGAGTAAAAAGTGTATATTGTATCCATTCCAGATAATTAGATGATCAAATGCAAACCCCCAATCCTAAAGGATCTCATCAACTCTCAAGATATAAAAGAGGTAAGCTCTAAACTTTATTCAGACATAGATTTATCCTCATCAAATCAACTTTACAAAATTATTACTAAACATGATTATCCCAAGAAGATGTACATTCCATATGTATATAGAAAATTGACCCACCCAAATGATTCAATTATTCCTTAGACCCCTAGTTAGCCACCCAAACTTGCTAAGTGTAAATATGAGGAACTTTTGCCTTCTCCCTTGGCCTTGTTCCTTAGATTTACCAAATTGATGTTTGATATATACATGGTGTAAATTTTAATTGTAATATTAATGCCCTATAATGATAGGGCATTAATTTGGTATTCTAAGTATTTTTATCACTAAAACCCCTCCCCTTGTTGGCTCGTTTTGGGGTCGGACTTGGCCCAAGATGAAATTTTATTTTCCTTCCTATTTTCCCTCCAAACTTTTTATAAATAAGGGTTTGTATTCCTAATATTGAGAGAATTATTTCTAAGGATATTCTAATTTTTGACTCGTTCAATTTTTCATGCTATCAAGTGCTCTTCTACTACAAGTTGTTTTTCTATTTTATGCTTTGATGATTGTTGTCCTTGGGGATTGAGTGGAGGAGTCTTGATGATTGGATAGATAAACCTTCTTGGAGTGCTTATTCCACCTCTCCATTTCTCCTTGCTTTCTCCATTAGCTCATAAGGTTCTACATTTACTTTAGTTTACTTTGCATTCCTATTTTCATAATTTCATGCAAAGTTTTTGTTATTTTAAGGCTTGAAAAGGGCATCTAAACCAAATTTAGGTCCTACCTATATAGGAATAAATTTGGTAGGACAAATTTTTGCTCCCTATTTATAGGGCATGAATTTTTTAAATTAGGGCTTGGCCGTAAGTTTCACACCCCAAAAACCTAATTCGCATCATGCATCTCTAGAATTTTTTCATGTCTATCATGTTTGCATTTCATTTTACTATTATATATCTATTCCGATCTCTTTGTTCATGTTCCAAATGTCAAATATAAATTTTACTTTTGAAAATTCATCTAAAATTACCAAGGAGACTTGATTTCTACACCCCCAAGCTCAATCTTATAGCAGCCTATGCAAGCCCCCATATGCTGATCAAATCTTCTAGGGTTTGTGAAGTTATTTTGCAAGTTTAAAACCATTGGATATTGGGGATGCAAGATAAATATTGTATCAACCACCATATTAGATAAGTGTCCTAATAGATATTTAGTATGTTTGTAATTCCTTTTATTCATTTTCATCCAAAACCTAGATCACAGGTAAAGAAAAGCATTTGACTGAATTTTGAGGTATTTGAAGGAATAAAAGCATATAGTATGCATCAAGGGTTTTACTATTGCTTGTGCATATCCCTTGGACCCTTTATCAAATACTTTATTTTACAATACTAGGGTTAGATATCATTGAATTACATAATCATACTAGGGTTAGTTCTTGTCTTCTTGCATATTATGTGTTTTGCATTATTCTTGGTGAATCCTTCCTTTTGTGTCCCTAGTGTATAGAATATAACACACTCTCAAAGTTCACCTTGATTCCCAGTGGATCTAACAAAGAATCATATATGGTAGGGTAGTTTTCCCCCTCTACATATTTGGTGAACCCAACATGAAAACACATCTTAGTGGTCGATATAGGAAGCATCTTCCTTTGTGTTTCTTGAAAACTTTAAATAATACCACTAACTATGTTTTGTTAGATAATAAAACATTAAAACATATTAATAATCTTGTGTGTTCATCGGTTTTTAGTTTTTCTCCTTTTTTTCTCTATCCTAATGGATCCCAACCTTAGGAGTGGGTAAAGGATTTCAGAATCTGATGAGATTTTTCAAGAAGATGATTAAATTGATCAAGAAAATCATCATCTAGAAGAGGATGAAAATGAAGAAACTGGGAATGACCTTGATCCTACTAAGGGACCCAATGGTAACATTATATTTAAATCATTTTAACATGTCTATAATTTCTACGAGAATCATAAATATACCTTGGATAAAGTTATGGAAAAGGAATCCTGACTCAAGGAAGTTGGAACATCTCATAATCAAATAATTTCCCCTTTATATGTTCATAACAACACCTAGACCAATATTTACATCATGATAAAATTTTTTGCAACCCAACATATGCTACTATTGTAATCACCAATTTTGGAATAATTACACAAGTTCCTCCAACTAGTAGTACATCTCAAGATTATGTGCAGTTTCCTCCTTATTCATCTAATTTCAACATTCATGCTTCTGTCTCACCAAATGTTAATTATCCTCTCCAGCAAGATACCACATATCATAACCCATACCATAACAATATCAATATCTCCAACATAATCCAAGTTCCCTTTCAAAAGCCTATCAATACCACTCCCCTAAGGAATCTAAGGGCATTGCACAACAACAATCCTAAAGTGGAGAGACTAACAAATATGGTGAAATAATTAGTTTCAAGAGTGGATATGATTCAACCACCTAGTTTCACCTACAACTATAGAAAAATATGCAATCAAACCTTAGACCCTATCATTACCTCTAGGCCCTACTCTAATAATTTTCCAATGCTAGTTTTGCCCATCTATAAGGGAACAAAAGATCCAATTGGACATTTAAGAATATCTAGAATAAAATTTTATGATATCATATATGATGATATGTTGTTGCTTAATATGTTCCCTAAGAGAATTGGTGGTATGAAATTAGAGTGGTATTATTATTTGCCTAATCATTCTTTGAGGAATTTTAAAGAAGAAACTAAAATATTTGTTCAATGATTTGGTGCTTATGTTGAAAAGAATGTGACTATGAAAGATGTCTATATGTTGAAACAAAGTAAATATGAAAAATTTTAGAATTCTTATCTCGTTCGAGGAGTCTAGTTGGATGCTTGAGATATACCTTGCCTCCTCAAGTCATGCTTGAGATATTTATTGGAAATATACAAGAGAAAATATCTTATGAATTGGAAATTACAACTACCACATTGTTTGATCAAGCTATAGATCTAGCAAGAAGGGTAGAGTGAGACCTTATCAGAATAGGTCAACATAAGATAAAGGAAGATATGACCACTAAAATTTAGTATAATAACAAGCATGTAATTGGTGATGGGGTAAAATATAGTAGGCATGTTAACAATTTTGTAACACCCTATGAAAGATGGTGCTTAACAAACCCCAAAAATCCCCATGAAGGAATTTCTAAAGACTCAATGTACCTATGACAGTGGTCCTGAAGTAGCTTTTGGAATCTAATATGGTTGAGTTACCTCTCATATACCACAGTTGATTGGTACAAGCTTGGTCAACATTGTGAGTATCATAGAGTGGAGGGGAACTCAAAAAACTCTTGTAAGATATTGAAACATGAGGTTAAAGACCTAATTGATGAAGTATGGCTTGTCATAGTAGGTTCTTGATCCAATCCTCCAACAAAAAATCAACCTCCTACTCAAAAAACACCCATAACTAATTAATACATGGGAATATTTCAATATCCTCCCCCTAAGCATGATCAACAAACAACTAATCAAGTTTCATATTAGAATGTGTCATCTCCCTATGATAATGTGGTTGGTTTATAGACATAAATACAATGCAATAAGCATAGAATAAATTGACTCAACAATATTAGGAGATGATTTCTTCATCCAACCCACCTTCAAAACACATCTTAGTTTTGAATAATACTAATAAAAGGAGCATGAGAATAGAAAACCCATATTTAGTGTTGAAGCCTCAACCTAAAGTCCCCTTTGAAATTGAACAACAATTAGCTAGTACCCTAGCCAATATCTCTCTCTTAAAGCTTTTACAAAATTATCCTATTCATGGGGAAGACTTGTTGAAGATCCTAATACAAAAATATATTCCTCAAGACATCTCCTCTAGTGCTATAGTTGATGTTGTCAGTTATCTTGGGATACATCATATCACATTCTCAAGTGATAATATTTCTTCCTTAGATCCATGAGGAGATTATTCCCTCTACATCACCATATTTATTAGGGAAACTTTTATCAAATGGATTATAATTGATAATGGTTCTTCCTTTAATTTATGCACTTATCAAATCTTCCAAAAGTTTGGATTAAAAGGGGAACATTTAGCAAAATTCGATAGCATCATCACAAATTTCAACAATGAGTTCCAATAAGCTTGTGATATTATATCCCTTCCTCTTATGGTTGGATATAAGATCTTAGATACCTTGTTATATGTGGTGTCTTGCCCTACATATTCTAATATTATTCTTAGACACCCTTGGATCTATATGATGAAGTTTGTCCCTTCTACTTGTCACTAATGTTTAAAGTTCAAATTTAAGAATCAATTTGTCACCATTTTGGATGATCATCACCCATTTGAATATTTTTCACTAGTTTAGAAAGCTTAATTTGATCCCAATTTATACCAATTAGTTTCTTCATCTTACATGACTAAGAAATTTGAAGATCTAAAAGTTAGTGAGGAACCATTAATAAATTTCTCATCACAGGATCAAGTCAATCCTTATCTTCAGAGCCTATTCTAAGGATATCTCATCAAGTTTTGGAGTGGAGTGTTGAGGATGAAGGACCACCCTCTCCCTCCATAGTAGTTGTAACCCAAATGAGTATGCTAAAGGCAACACTTTTTGTGAAATGTTCATGAGGATGTCCCTTAGAATGACATATACTTTGATAGGTCAATCCCTTATGCTATGTAGGTTGAGTCTTCTAGTTCTCAAGAGGAATTTGGTTCTATGTCTCCCAAGGAACTTGAGCAACTAGGAGTCATTCCTACCCTACCTCATCATGAGAATGAGTCATCCATTATCATTGAAGAGACCATAGATGTTAACATAGGTTCTAAGGAGACCCCTAGAATCCTTAAGCTAGGTAAAGCCTTATCCATGGACAAGTAGGAATAATTTACAAATTTTTTGAAAGAGTTTCAATATGTTTTTGCTTGGTCATATGCTAACATGCTAGGGCTTTATCCCTCCCTCATTATGCATCATTTGGTATTTCACCCTAGTGTTAATCCTGTTAACCAAAAACTTAGGAAGATGCATCCTAAGTTCACACTTTCAGTCAAGGAAGAGCTCCAATAACTCCTTGATATCGGTTTTATTAAAGCTATCACTCATGGATGGCCTTTTAGGATATAATCAAATCATAGTTTCTTCTGAGGACCAGGCCAAGATAGCTTTCATCACACCATATGGCACCTTCTATTACAAAGTAATGTCTTTTGGCTTGAAGAATGTTGGTGCCACATAATAGAGGGCTATGACTTGTATTTTTCATGACATGATGCATGATATTTTATAGGACTATGTGGATGATATTTTGGATCACTCCATACATCAATAGGTTCATTTTTATGATCTAAGATGAATTTTTGAAAGGCTTTGGCACTTCAAAGTTCCTCTTAAGTGCTTCAAATGTGTGTTTGGAGTCCCATATCACAATTTATCAGGTTTCATCATGTCTAGGCAAGGTATTGAAGTGGACCTCACTAATATAGTAACTATCATTGACATACCACCTCCTCATACCTCGACTGAGTTGCGTAGCTTGCAATATTAGATTCAAGATATTAATTGATTCAAATTGGAGTTAGTCGATAAGTTTCAATCCTTTCTTAAGATTCTTAATAAATATGTTGTGTTCTAGTGGGATTCTAAATGTTAGCAAGATTTTTATGAGCTTAATAGGTACCTCACTTCTATGCCTATCTGAGTTCATCCTTTGCCTATTAACCATTTCATGCTTTACAGAGTAGTCGTAACTCATGATTTAGGAGCCTTATTAGCCCCACATGATGATAAAAACAAAGAGAGAACTATCTACTATATTATTAGAAATTTTGTCAGATATGAAACCCAATACACTCTCTTAAAGAAGCTTTATCTTGTTGTGGTGTTTGCTTCTCAGAAGCTAAGACACTATGTGCTCAATCATAAGATATTAGTGGTTACAAATATTGATCCTTTGCACTACCTAATATCTAAATCCCACATTTTAGGTTGACATACTAAGTGGCTTTTAGTCATTATTTAGTTTTACCTAACCTTAATAGGTCGTAAGGATATCAAGGGTTAGGTGATTAATAATCAGTTGGCCTTTACTCTCCTAGAAGTTGACCATACTTTGGTCATTGAGTTTCCTAATGAGTGCTTCAACATAGAGTTTGAAAAACCAAAATATTGGACTTAATTTTAATAGAGCCCAATTCATGAAGACCGTTGGTGTTGGAGTAATTCTATTTACCCATTAAAAATAGCTCATCCTTACCCAGGTGTTTTAGGTGATTTGGAGAGGAGAGGTAAATCCTCCAAGAGAGGTCCCAGGTTCAAATATCGACCTTACCAAAAAGCTGAATTGGTTATTCAAAATCCAATTGATAATGTTGGTGCGAGCAGGGTTGGGTGCGACTCCTGGGTGACTTTGATGGTGTATAACCCCATTTTCATGGTCTCTTAGACCAATGCGGTCCCGCAAGGGGTATTTCACTTAAAAAAAATAGCTCATCCTTATTTCCTTCAATATTTATTTCTCTTGCACAAACAACATTATTGAGTATGAAGCCTCGATCTTTGGCCTTAGAGTAGCCTTAGCTTTGTAGGTTATATTTCTCTCCATATTTGGTGACTCTCAACTTGTGATTAATCAGATTAACGATGTTTATTAGACTTGGTATGATAAGCTTAAACCTTATAAGGAGATTATCACCAAGATTTTGTCTATGTTCAATCGAGTGATCATAGATTCTATACCTATATCCTCCGACTACCATGCATAAGCCATGGCTACTACTACATCCTTGCTTCTTTTGTATTTGTATGAATATCAAGCATAAAATATCATTAGATAACTTTGGGATCCTACATCGCTCAATTATTGTCTTATTTTTTTAGTTGTTTTGATCATCAAATCTTTCCCATCTAAGCCATGGTACACCAACATATTTAATTTCCTTAAGGATTATTTGATTCTTGATGGTTTATATTACAACCAGCATAATATTTTGTGCAAAAGGGCATATTGATTCATTACAATTGATAACAATTTGTATAAAAATTATTTTGAGGGCATCCTCTTGCAATGCCTTAACTCTGATGAAGCCTAGCTAGCTATCAGTGAAGCTCATGAAGATTCAAGTAGAGGTCATTTCAGTGGCAATGTTATTGCCAAAAATCTCCTTCAGATGGGATACTATTGGCCTTCCATGGAGAAATATGCATGTGACCATGTTCAATATTGTGACAAGTGTCAACACCATGACAAACTTGTCCATGCTCCTTCTCAACACCTTCAGGTTATTTTTTCCCCTCAAAATTCTTCCATGTGGGTATTGGACATGATAGGGAAGATCAACACCATGTCATCTAATGGTCACAATTTTATTCTAATAGTGATAGAGTACTTCACTAAATGGGTGGAATCCATACCCCTAGCTATGATGACTAGAACTCAGGTCTTCAAGTTCATCTTTAAAGAGATCCTTTATAGGTTCAATATTCCTTTGGTGATTGTTTTTTACAATGACACTCCTTTCAAGAATAATAATTTACATACAAAAATTTCTAAGTACACGATTCAACACATGTGATCCAATCCATATTACCCTTATGGTAAAGGACAAGTTGAGCATCCAATAAGTCTTTGATCAAGATCCTTAAAAATGTGGTTAGTAAGATCGGTCATGACTAGTATATCCAACTTTATCCAGGCTTGTGGGATTATAACACTAGTGTGCAAATCCCTATAGGTGTTTCTCTATATACCTTGGTCTATGGGACTAAGGTGGTCTTTTAGTTTGAGTTAGAGGTCCCTTCATTGTGCATATTGTTGTAAGATGCCTCGATCAATGATGAGTATCACCTCAATAATTTGAATCAATTGGAGCTACTAGATTAAAAGTGCATTCATGCCCTAGAGAATTTGCAAGCCTATCAAAATAGGCTCAAGTGATAATATTCTAAGAAAGTTTGTAATCATTCATTTGAGGTTGGGACCTTGTACTTAAGGAAAAATAAAAGAACACCAATGATCAGTTTGATCTTAAAATTAAATTTTAGCCCAATTGGGTAGGCCTCTTTATCATAACAACCAAGTTTGGTTTAGGGGCCTATAATTTGGCTTCTTTTGATGGTACAAAACTTACAAAAATAATGAATATAATGCATCTAAATAAATACTATGCATAACTTGGAACTCTACATATTTATATTGCATTTAGCTTAGTTTTCATACTGCATTTGGTTTACTTGTTCATACTGCATGATTTCCTATCATATTTTGCATATTTTTCCTAACATTCTATTCTTTGTATTCTACTTGTCATACCATTGCACTACTACTTGTTCATATTTGCATGATTATTTGGTCATATATTTTTTTTGGAGATTTTATGACAATATCAAGTGATGACACCTAGTTAGATCATAGCTCACATGCATTGCACTCACACTAGGTCTCCAATTCCTAGTAAATCCTTAATCTAGGGATCATCTCATTGCATCCTCTCATGTCGTTCTATACTTCTTGACCTTGAAATATTTAATGATCATATTTTTTTGTCTTCCCCATTTCAAGGAATATAGTTCTTTCGTGTATCCTTATCCTTTGCATGTTTTATTTTTTCTTTTCATCAATATAATGATACACATTCTTCCTTTCATTTCTGAATCTTGTTTGTTGTTCACACTTTCTCATTTCTCAATATTCTTCTTTGATAAGTACACACACACACTATTTTTCTTATTTATCTCTATTTCTTCTCTTTATTTTTTAGCACGTGCAAACACATGTTATGCTTTGCTTTGATCACTCATCTTTTGGACACACCACACCCCTATCAAGTAGTCTTCATTTTGGCAATATAAATCATATAATTTCAACACTCTATAGCATATAGCTTCATGGTCATGAGTGAGGAGCAACCTCTATTCAACCATTTATAAGCATAAATCCCAATGGGTATCTCTCTTCTTTTCTCTGACCATTAGCAAGCACTACACCCATAGCAGGTTTCACTCCACCTATCCATACTAGTGAGCATACCAATATTATAGTATATCTTTTTGGCCACTAGCGAAGGGTATCATCCATATTACCATATGCAAACATACCTCACAAGGTTCCACTCTATTTCTTTCTATTTTGTTTTCTTTGACCTTTATTGGAGCTTTCACTTTTTTCTTCTTTCACCTTTCTTATCTCTTTCGTTGTTTTCTTATTTTTATTTTTCAATACACTCATCCATGCATTATACCATGCATTCATTTTAGCTTACACGATAGCATGCATTTCATGTTAGTTAGAATGATTCTACATTGCATTCACTATGTTCATGATTTAAAACAAAAGTGTCCTTTTCTTTGTTTTTCACTTTTTGTGTCTGTCCTTTTTGAGTTTTTGTAGGAACTTTGCATTCCTTCCAAAAATCGATGGGATACCCCATCCTTAGAGGTATTAATTATAGTAATATTTCATTTTGCATGTAAATTTGCAGTGTTTAGGATAACACCCCTTTTTTGCACCACCCCTTTGTCCAAACCTAGCCACCCATTTTTATGTTTGTCCACAGTAGTCTACATATTTCTTTGATGTATTTATTTGGATGTAAATGCATAAAATAGGGGAAACAATATAGATACAAAAAATTGAACCATCCAAATGAGTCAACTCTTCCTTAAACCCCTAAATAGCCACCCAAACTTGCTAAGTGCAGATTTAGGGCCTTTTGCCTTCCCCCTTGGCCTTGTTTCCTTTACTTTACCAAATTGCACTAGTCTATGTGGAGCATGAATTTTGATTTCCAGATTCATACCTTGTAATGATAGAGCATGAATTTTGTATTATAGGGATTTTTCTCACTAAAACCCCTCCCCTAATCAACCCGTTTTGGGGTTAGCCTTGACCTGCAGTGAAACTTCATTTTCCTATATATTTTGCCCTCCAAAACTCTTATAAATAAGGTTTTGGATTCACTAAGCTTGAGATAAAAATTTCTAAGGAAATTCTAACTATTAACTTGCTCATTTGCTCATGCTATCAAGTGCTCTTCTGCTACAAGTTTTTTTATTTTATGCTTTGGTGATTGTTGTCCTTGGGAATTGAGTGGAGGAGTCTTAGAAATTGGATAGATCAACCTTATTATAGTGCTTATTCCACCTCTTCATTTGCTTGCTTTCTCCATAAATTCATAAGGTTATACATTTACTTTAGTTTGCTTTGCAAGTCTATTTTCGTCATTTCATCCTCATTTTTTTGTTATTTTAAGACCCAAAAAGGGCATCTAAACCAAATTCATGCCTTGCCCACACAAGGCACAAAATTTAAAATCCATATTCAATATCATTATTTATAGGGCATGAGTTTGGTAAATTAGGTCTTGTGAGTAAGTTTCAAACCTCAAAACCCTAATTTGCATCGTACATATCTAGCATTATGTTGTGTCTATCCTGTTTGTATTTCATTTTAAAATTATATATTTGTTTCACTATGTTTGTGCATGTTCCAAATGTTAAAGATCAATTTTACTTTTGAATGGTCATATAAAAGGACCAAGGGGGATTTTTATTTCTGCCTCTAAGGTTAATCTTATAGTAGCCTATGCAGGCCCCCAAATGCTAATCAAATTTTATAGGGTTTGTGAATTTATTTTGTAGGTTTGAAACCATTGGATATTCAAGATGTAAGATAAATCTTGGATCAACTATCGGATTATATAAGTACCCTAATAGATATTTAGGTTGTTTGGTGATTGCTTTTATTCATTTCTATCCAAAACCTAGATCATAGGTAAAGAAAAGCATTTGATTTAATTTTTAGGTATTTGAAGGAATAAAAGAATATAGTGTGCATCTAGGGTTTTAATATTTCTTGTGCATTTCCCTTGGATCCTTGCTCAAAGACTTTATTTTGAAATCCTAGGGTTAGACATCATTTAATTATAAAATTATACTAGGGTTAGTACTTATCTTATTGCATCTTGTGTGTTTTGCACTATTATTTTATTTTCATAGTTTAGTTTAGAAAGGCCAAACAATAGGTGTATGCTTAATTGACACATCAAACACTTCCAACCTAGACTTAGAGCGAGTCTTAAAATTATTCCTAGTGAACCCATCCTTTCATGTCCTCGAGTGTAGAGAATATAACACACCCCCATGGTTCACCTTGACTTCTAGCAGATCCAACCAAGAATAATACATGGTAGTGCAATTTTCCCCCTCTATACTGTCCTCAAATGTGGGATAGATAAAGGTGGGTGGGCCGTATAAATTATATTCTTGGAAATAGGTAACAAACAATGATATTGTGGATAGCAAATAATATTCTATGTTACAATTCATTAAGCCCATTAATAACTCATTGACTTAGAAGGTGTATAGTCCCCCTCTGGGAGTAGAAAAGAACACCCTTCTTAAATAAAAATAATATCATGGAATTTTGGAGGCCTTAATGGTCTTCAAAATATAAGAATAATTATGTCTTTGAGAAAATATTTTTCTCCATCAATTATCTTTTTGCATGAAACCAAAATTGAAATAGACAATTTCAATAGAATCAGAAATTCCATTTGGAAAAAGGAAAATATTGTTCTAAGACACTCTATGAGATATTTTGGAGGCCTTATTTGCCTTTGGGACTCCTATGCTCTTGAAGTATCAGTCATATCCTCTTCTGATAGGATTCTAAATATTTTATTTTTATGCAAAAAATAAAAAATAATATGGATTATTTCTAATGTCTATGCTCTGAACTCCATCCTGGATAGAGAAAAATTGTGAAATACTCTCAGCCAAATGCAATATCATTTCAGACAAGAATGCTAGATTTTAGTTGGGGATTTCAACACCCCTCTATACCACTCTAACAAAAAAGTAGCTCTATCATGTGGTCCAAAGAGATGAATATTTTTCAAATTTTGTGAATCAAAATGAAGTGTTATATCTTCATCTTAGAGGAAGAAATTACACATGGAACAATAGAAGAATGGGAGATTAGCTAGTTCAATTTAGATTTGATAGAGTTTTTATTTATCACAAAGGACCTGATATCCTTGGAATTACTCTTTTGAGAGCTCTTCCAAATATAGGATCTGACGAAAATCCCTTGTTGTTGGAAGTCATTGGTGAAATAAAGTTCAAAAAACTTTTTTGTTTTGAATCTATGTGGCTCAAAGAGGAAGAGCTAGAAAGTAAGATTATCGAGTGGTGGTATTTTAGGGCCACTCTTATCTCAAATAGCTAAGAAATTAATATTTGTAAAATTAAACTTAAAAATATGGAATAGGGAAACCTTTGAAAATATCTTTAAGAAAAAAGGAAATTCAATCAAAATTGAAGCTCATTGAGGAAGCTATGAAATCGAGCACCAAAATTTTAGAATGGAAAGTTCAAGAAAGGAAATATTTAGCTGATTATTATAATATCCTTGTGAAGGAAGAGGTATTCTGTTGATAAATATCCTGAGCTATTTGGTTTAAGGATATAGAAACACAAAAAAAAACCATATTACTATCTCTAGACACAAAAGCATAAACACAATCAAAGAATTTCTAAGGGAATATGGATCAAAAATTTTGACCCTGATCTAATTAGGATTTAAGTGGTAAAATTTTTGGAAAATATTATTGGCTAAATTCACCAAGGAAATGAAGATGCTAAATCTCAACTTCTCATTAATATGCCAACTATTATTTTGGATTGAGATAATGATCTTTTATCAACCCCCTTAGATGATCAAGAGATTAAGGATGAGATTTTTTATCTGGCTAAACAAAAGGCCCCAAGGCCAGATGGATTTCCTACAATATTTTTGTAGATATTTTAGCACATCATTGGGAAGGATGTCGAAGCTCTATGTGAGGCACAGAGAAATTTGCATATTCCTATGGATATAAATGCTACCTTCATAACTCTCATTCTTAAGTTTGTTGGGGCTAATGAGCTAAAATATTTCAAACTAATAAGTCTTTGCAAAACCATTTATAAAATATTTTCAAAAATCTTGACCAACCAAATCAACAAAGTTTTACCAAAGATTGTTGGCCCAAATCAGGGTGGTTTTGTGCTAGAGACGTAAATTTTGGATGGTATTATCACTATTCATGAATTGATTCACTCAACAGAGAAAAGTGGGAAACCAAGTATGTTTATCAAGTTGTATATGAATAAATCTTATGATAGGGTGTATTGGCCCTTTTTACAGAAGGTTTTGATTAAATTTTGCTTCCAATCATGTTAGGTGAATCTCCTAAAACAATGATTCTCCATCCAAATTTTTTTTATTTTGGTTAATGGTTTTCCTATTGGTTTTTTCAACAATTCTAGGGGTTTAAGATAGGGAGACCCCATTTACCTCTATTTTTTTATTATTTTACCAAAGGATTTAGGAATAGATCTTTCCAATGCTTTTGGGTCATTTAGGATCTCTTGAATTAAAGTAGGTGATGGTTCTTCTCCTGTTGATTCTCAACAATTTGTAGATGACACCTTGCTTTCGACTAAGGCTTCTATTTTTCAAGGTCAAGTTCTAAAATATGTTCTAAAATTGTATGAAGAGGCTATAGGGTAGAAATTCAACCTCAGGAAGAGTAAAATCTTCTTTTTCAACATGCTTATGAGAAGGTAAAAAAGTATAGCTATCATTTTGGGTTTCTCCATTTCTCCATTGCCCTCAACGTACCTATGAATACCTCTTTTTTCTTGTTGTTCTAAGGAAGATATTTGGTTCCTAGTTCTTGAATGGCTTCTCAAAAAAAAATTTGGGTGGAAGGGAAATTTACTCTATTAGGTGATCAAGGCCATGTTGATCATGTCTTGTCTACAGAGCCTAGCCATTTCTTTCATTTTAGTGTTCAAAATTCCCTTTAAATTATTTTGTAAAATGGAACAAATTAAAAAAAAATGTGGTCTGGTGATGAAAATAAGGAGCATTTTCATCTTATTTATTCGGATCAAGTTTTCTGAAGCAAAAGGAGAGGTGGTATTGGTCTCAAGTGGATAAAACTTATGAACCTTATGCTCCTAGCTAAATAGGGTTGGTGCCTCCTCACTTTAAATAGTGCCACATGGATTCAAATTAATAAAGCTATATACCTTAAGGAATTCATTTCCTAAAAAACCACATTTATCCTATCGGTTCAACTTTTTGGAGAAGTCTATTTTTTCTAAAGAGTTTGTTCAAGAAGGCATTATATGGAAGTAGTAAATGGGATTTCTATAAAATTATGGAATGATAAATGGCTCTTAGAGAATCCTCTATCTAAAGCTCCTGATATTATGGCTCTCAAAATTTTGATTGAGGCCTTATTGGAAAGTATGGTTGTGGATTACATTAAGGAGTTGGATGGAAATTTTTTTGGAAGAACATTGCCCTTCCCAATGTAGGTAGTGATTCTCAACCCATTCTACAGAGGTAAAAAAACATGTTGATTTTCTATATCATTCCTCAATAGGGAGAGAGGACTCTTTGATCTGGGTTCCAAAAAGCAATGGAATATTCTCTATCAATTCTACCTACAAAATCATTTCACAAGAGAAAGACTTTTAGATTATTTCTAAGCTAGTCTACTTCAAATTATTAAAGCCCAAGGTAAACTTCTTTCTTTGGATTTCCATTCAGAAAAAAATTTCAATTATTGAAAATCTCAAAAAAAGAGGGTTTGTCTCTTGTTAATAGGTGCTATCTTTGTGGTCAACATGAAAAAAATATCAATCACCTTTTTTTAGACTGTCCTTGTAGGCCAAAATTGGCTACATCTCAACTTAGCACAAGTTTTTCAAAAATTGACTAAGTATGGAGAAAGTAAGCATAAATCCACTAAGTTTCCTAAAAGTGCAAGAAAATGTAAAAGTGTGAGAAATGGCCAAAACTAGAGAAAGTAAGCAAACGCATGACTCTCCAATGCCTTTGTAATATGCACGCAAACAAAAAAGCATGAGAAAATGCAAAAGCATGAGAAATGGTTGAAAATAGATAAAGTAAGCAAACACGTGATTCTTCAATGCCTTTATAATACACACAAACATAAAAGTACGAGAAAATGTAAATCCACTAAAAAGAGGTAAAATCAAGAAAAATTTGAAGAGACATTGTTTCTTTCCTCATTTTTAAATTGTGTAATTTCTTGCTTCCGTTACTAGTTGCACGTAAATCATGATAGAGCAAGCAATATAATGTATTAATCAGGCGTAGTTTAAATAATACAAACTTAGGCTCTAATTAGCCCGTACGAAGCAGATCACAACAAGATGCTGCTCAACGAATAGCTAAATAATAAGCCTAACAATAATGTAATAATAGAAAATATGGAATATATGCTAACATCCCCCCTTATTACATTATTTGGGTAATAATATAACTACTAGCTATACTAATATTCCCCTGATTACATCATTTTGCAATACAAATAAAGTTGTGAAACAATTCAAATTTGACACGTGCAAGTGCCTTAGTGAAAATATCTACAACTTGAACATTTGTGGGAATGTACTGAAGCTGAATTCGATGCCTTGGAACTTCGTCTCGAATGAAGTGATATTGTGTGTCAATGTGCTCTTTCATGATGTACTAGATTCTTGACAAGATTCAAAAAACCCATGTTGTCACAGAACAAGTGTATTGGATATTTTTAAGGAACACCCATACTTGTCAGGATGTGACACAACCATATCACTTCGCACACAGCTTCACGTATGGTGTGATATTCTACCTCTGTTGATGAAATAGCAACCACCTATTGCTTCTTGTTGTG
This sequence comes from Wollemia nobilis, assembly GCA_028583015.1. NCBI lineage: Eukaryota > Viridiplantae > Streptophyta > Pinopsida > Araucariales > Araucariaceae > Wollemia > Wollemia nobilis. The sequence goes on from JAQPPZ010009261.1 coordinate 28,956, forward strand.
CCAAGAGACAAGACCAGATCCAAGATGAAACAAATATCCTAAAGTTGATTTACGATCATCATATGATTCGGCATAGTCGAGTCTGTGTATCCCTGTAAGAATAATTTGTTGTTCCTCTTGTATTCTAGGCCATATTCCATTGTGCCATAGACATAGTGAAGAACTCGCTTTGCTACTTTCCAGTGTGTAGTCTTAGGTTCCTGCATGAACCTTGAAATATAGTTGATAACAAATACGATATCTGGCCTAGTGTTGGTCAGATATATGAGACTACCAATCAACTAATGATAGAGAGTAGCATCTACTTGAGGTGATTTGTCATATCACGATAATTGAAGACCTATTTCCATTGGTGTTGCCATCGACTTGCAGTCAGTCATGAGATATTTTTCTAGTAGTGTCTTGGCATATTTTTTCTGAGACACTTTGATGTAGTGCTCCTTTTGGTTCACTTCAAGACCAAGACATAATGGAGAAGTCTGAGATCTGTCATTTCAAAATATTTTCTCAAATCCTATTTGACAGTAGAGATCATTATTTTTTTGAACTCCCTGTTATGAGTAGATCATCAACATAGAGTACAAGAAACACTATTTCAGATCCTTGCTTCTTAAATAGAGGTTTGCATCTAACGAACATCTCTTAAATCCATGCTACAGTAGATGATTATCCATTTTTATGTACCAAGCCCGAGGGGTTTTTTTTAAACCATATAAGGATTTGACCAATTTGCAAACTTTCTACTATTGGCCTTCCACTTCAAATCCTTCCGATTGAATCATGTAGACTTCTTCTTGGAGATCACCATTTAGAAAAGCACTCTTGACATCTATTTGGTGTACATTCCACCCATACTATGCTGCCATAGCACAAAGAACGTGAATGGTTGTCATCCGAGCAGTAGGTGCAAAAGTTTCCTCATAGTCAATGCCTTCTCTTTGAGCATAGCCCTTTGCAACAAGTCAGGATTTATGCTTATCTATTGTCCCATATACCTTATACTTAACTTTATACACCCATTTGTAGCCTATGGGCTTCTTTTCGTATGGCAGATCGACAAGCTTCCAAGTTTTTTTTCATCAAAGACTTATACTCTACATCCATAGAGGCCTTCCATTGAGGCTCACCAAGAGCATCTTGCACTGATGCAGGTTCAAGATCATCTATTGAGGACATAAACACCTTGTCATCATCACTATTCATATCTTCTGTATCTCTCTCTGGATCTATAGAAAGTTCCTCAAAATATTGACATAGATCATCAATCCCAGTATTCTCTATTGTAGCTTTCTCCTATCAAGCCATGTTGCGAGTACAAGGTCTATCCAATGTCAAATATGGTGGAGTGGATAGCTTAGAATCTTTGATTGTATTTGTATACCACTTTGGATTCTTCTTCTGAGGTTTTGAATAAGATGAAGAAGGACCTCCAACATTTGATGAAGGAGACTTCTCAACCTTAGTTTCCACAAGGTCTAGGTATACATCTGATGTGTTTCCTGATGTGAAAGCCTCATCAAAAACTACATCTCTACTAATGTGTATATTCCTGGTCAAGGGATCAATCAAATGATAACCCTTAGAGTTCTCATCATAGCCAAGAAGAATACACTTCAATGCCTTCTCATCTAGCTTCTTCCTTTTCTCTTTTGGTATGTGCATGAAAGCTTTACATCAAAAAATGAGGAGATGAGAAATGGAGGGTTTCCTACCAATCCATGCTTCCTATGGATTCATTCCTTTTAGGGCCTTTGTGGGTGCCCTATTCAATAGATATACTATTGTGGTGATAGATTCTGCCCTATATAGTTGCCCAAGGCTAGCTCCTGTGAGCATGCAACAAACCATTTCCATGATGGAAAGATTCCTCCTTTCAGCAACTCCATTTTGCTGAGGAGTATAAGCTTAACTATATCGTGATCCCATGTGCAGCCAAGAATGCAAAAAAAAATTTAGAGGTAAACTCCCCCCCTCGATCTGAGCGGAGAGTCTTTATAGAAGCCCCTGACTCCTTCTCAACAGATTTCTTGAATTGCTGAAAGAAACCAAATGCCTCAGATTTTAGAGTAAGAAAGAACACCCACATTTTTCATGAGTAATCATCTACAAATAACTAAAAATACCTCTTCCCCCCACAAATAATGGGTGTGAAAGGACTGCATAGATCGGTGTGAATCAACTCCATAGGTTTCTTTGCTCTTGTAGAGATTTTCTCAAAAGGTACTCTATGTTGATTTCCTACCAAACAGTCAGAGCACACTGGCAATGTGGTAGAAAGGGAAGGAAGACCCTTTACCACTTCATACTTACTTAGCTCAAGTAAGTAACCAGAACTAAGATGCCCATATCTCTTGTGCCATAGGGAAGTTGCCTCCTTTGTAGAGACTGTCATGGTGACATGTGGAGTAGAGATAGCATCTAATGCAAATAATCCATGCTTAAATTAAGTGGTTGCAATCTTCTTACCCCTCCTAGTAATAGAACAACACTTCTTGCCTCCATCAACACTAAATTTCACAACCATATCTTTGTCCAAAATTTGTGTGACTGATAACAAATTGTTCGCCAATCCTGGAACATAGAGAACTTTTTCAATCTGACACTTACCATCAGAAATAGTAACTAAAATAGTACCTTCTCCCTAAACCTTATATTTTTTATCATCAACAATAGTGATAGGTTTGCCCTCTTTTGCCTCAAAAGACTCAAACCATGATTTTTCACCAGTCATGTGCTTACTAGCGCCAAAATTGACATACCATATAAGATTCATCTATTTTGAAGTTGTGGTAGTCATGAGCACCTTGTGTGCCCACTCATAATTTGAGTCATATTCTACAATAGCAACATTCACTTGGGGTTGCTTATTCTTGTTGGGTGGTTTGTTCTAGTATTTCTATTTAGGTTGTTTATTCTTATGCCAACATTTTTTTGTATCATGACCCTCTTTGTCATAGATATTGTAATATATTTTTGGTTGTTGAGGTTGTTTTCCTTTTGAATCCTTTTGAGAACCACCTCCTTTCAAAAAATTACTCTTCTTCTTGTTTGGCCCCTTTCTATTGGTGTAGAGGGAAGTGTTAGAAGAATCATATCACTGTAGTTGGCGTGCCTCCTCTTCTTGAAGCATATTAATCAATTCTACAAAAGTAATTTTCTATTGTGACACCTGAAGGGAAGTGATCAAAACCCTATAAGAATCAGGTAAAGCTCTCAATACAATTGAGGTAAGGAGCTTGTCATCAACTGGTTCTCCCAAAGAATTCAACTTTACCTTCAATTCAGACACTCTGCAAAGAAAAAATTCAATTGTCTCCCCCTAATTTATGCTTAGACTATGTAATTGAGATTGAATAAATAGAATAGTGGAATCATTATTTCCCTCATATATAGTATTAAGGGCATCCCATGCCTCTTTACTATGTTCACAGTCAGCAATATGGGGTTGAACTTCATCAGACACAGCAAGCAAAATGAGCACTTTTGATTTGTTGTCTTTCTTGTCAGTCTTTCTAAATAGCAGATGGAGCTATAGCACCAACAGTAGATGAAGGTCTTGTTGTTGCACCAGATACAACATCTCATAAGTCATCCATTGCTAGGATTTCCTTCATCTTGTTTTTCCATGGTGTGTAATTAGGACCTTTCAAAAACTGATGAGAATCAGTCATTAATTTTGTAGACATGGTGAAGGTTCCTTATAACACCAATTTATCCCCATTTCTATATACCATTTGCTAGGCCGTTATACCATACAAAATACCCACCCTTACGTGAGGGATACTATAGGTATTTAGAAAGATAAAAAAAATCACCCGCCCTTACATGAGGGAAACTATAGGTAATTTTTAGAGATCATATGATACGTGGTACTTAAGCAGTACTTAAATGGAATAGTCTTGTTGATGGCACCTACCATAGAAAGTCTACAATCCTCATGCATGGGGCATAACTTCCCCTAAAAACTTTGGATTTCAAAACTTTCATCAGGATTTACGCCTAAACACAAGAACTATTAGGGTAATGGATGGAGTAAAAATGCAAAACAAATGGCAGACTTATCTCTCCTCGACGATTTATAGAGAACAATCTCAGACATCATTTTGGAAGCTATATTAGGTGATGAATATAGTAGCACAATCATGATAGCTTTACCTGTAAGTGCTGGCCAGAGGTATCACAAATACCGAACACTATAGTGCAATAAATTGCACGGATGGGTTTTAATTATTTCGGGGACTTAGGGAGTGAAATTGATTTTAACTTTTAATGATGTAGTGCAAAGCAAGAAAAAATGCAACATACAACATAAAAGTGCCCACAGAAAAATAAACCACTAGGTGTCGGGCGCTGCCGAAAATGCACCTTTACAATTTTGCCAATTTTACCTTTTTCAATGCTGAAAAAATTACTCACTATTTCTCCCCCCGAATTTTGCAAATTTTTGAAAGAAATTTGCAATAATTTTGAAAAAATCCCCCTTAATATGTGCAAAGGTACTTTTGAAAAATTAAGTTTGAAAACAAATTTTAATTTTCTAATGAATCAAAAAATTAATTTAAACTTAAATAAAAAGTTTTCATAAGGTTTTTTTTATAAATGAAAACTTTAAATATTTAAATATATATATATATATATATATATATATATATATATATATATATAAAAAAAAAAAAAATATATATATATAAAAATTTTTTGAAACATTAAAAAATAAAATAAAATTTTCAAAAGAACTTAATAAAAAAAAAAATGTACATGATTAAAAATACTTGGGGGGGGGGTCGACAAGACTCGAACCTATGACCTCAAGGCTCCCTGAGCCCTATCACTCATCCCACAACCAGGTGGGCTAGCGGGCTGATCCGAAAGGATCATGGGACCCATCATATTTGAGGATCTTCCCGATCCCATCCACTACTTGGCTGCCACTACCCCCGACTCCTTCTCTGGATGGAGGGCCACTGCCACAACGTCACAGGCGAGCTCTACGTCGTCGATGGCCATGCCCTGGAATGCCTCGACCACTTGGAGGGCACCACCCATGGTCACTCGAGCTCTTTTTAGGGTAATATCGACACGTATGCCATCACGCTCTTCAACATCATCGTTGGATCACAATGAAACTTCAATCATTGTTATGTGTAGAGGTTCACTGTCAGAGAAATCGATGTCAGAGATGCTTCAATCGAAATTGGAGGTTCCTTGCAGAGTGATGACGTCTGTATCAAGACAAACAGGGAGATCTGCTATCTTGCTTATGTCACCATTGATCACGATCTTCTATCATGCATCAAGACTCTTCAGCGACTAAAAAAAAAATGCAAGGAGTTTCACCATCGCATTTCTGCACTTCTTCAACAAATTGCCATCACAGATCGCTCCAGTTGGAAAATCAAGCGCCCCCTTTGTATCACTACTGATTCATAAGCTGCAAACACAGTCACTCCATGCATGACCACAAATGATTTATTTTTTATTTTTATATCATTTTGTTTCGCATGTGATCTAAGCAAGTGAGCAACGCCTTTGCCCTCAGTGTCCTCTATGTAGAAGACCTCACTTTGGCTCTCTAAGTGCTTAAGCTTTGGTTCAAAATAATAATTAAACTTCTTAGGCAGATAAATTTAGAAGAACAATCCAGTGCACAATTTCAAAGCCTACTATGAGTTTTCCAGTTAGCACACGAGACAACCATAAATACTGAAGATGCCCAAGGAATTCATCATGCTCTAATACCATGATAGAGCAAGCAATATAATGTATTAATCAGGTGTAGTTTAAATAATACAAACTTAGCCTCTAATTAGCCCGTACGAAGCGGATCACAACAAGATGTCACTCAATGAATAGCTAAATAATAAGCCTAACAATAATGTAATAAAGAAAATATGGATTATATGCTAACAAATCAGAAAGTTCTCAAAGGTACCAAAAAACTAAAAAGTGCCAAAAAATGGAATTTCACGAGAAAAGGTAAAAAGAGAGAAAAGCATCCACCCAGGATTTCCTAACACCCTTGTAATCTGCATGCACACAAAAAAGCACTAGAAAAGGCTTGCAAAAGGGAAATCATTGGAAAGTGTATTCTCACGGGGAAGGCTAACTAAGAGTCCTAAGTAGGATAATGCATAAATTTCTATATCCTTTTTTGTCAACACACAAATCAAAAAAATTCTCAAGTGACATGGAGGACAAGGAGGCACAAACATGAAGATTGTGTATAATTATTTAAGCATGTAAGAAAGATAATGGGACCCACCAATTAGAAATTTGATGAGCCTAGCAATATGAAAGAAAGTGAGTGGAATCATGATTTTGTGTAATTTTCTATTTTCATGGTCGAGGCTGAGAAATATTGATCTCAAGCCCAATAGTTCATTGGTAGATCAATTATAGCTATTAATTTTTACTTGTATTCAGATTTTTTGGTATGTTTTCATGCATTTGCTTGTTGTAAAAGTTAGGAGAAAGATGAATCGGGTATCGTGGAAGCCAAATCACCATTCACAGTATAAAAGCTTCCATAATATTCTAATAAACTATATTTAGTTATAGATCAGTGGATAAAAGAGGGGTCCAATAATAATCAATGGTAGAAAATGAATCTGCTCCAAATTTGGTTATAATAGTGTAGACACCAAAACAACACCAATATGATTATGTGACAACGAGCGTTGATCGCATTGACACAAACAACCCCTAGGGCAACCAACAGAGCTTAAACAGTGGTCCTAACCACTTCCAAAATTAGTTTTAGAGGTCATAGGTCAATTTGGAACCTTTTTGGCACCTTGCTCTCTGCTCGTCCCACTCTGGGATGAATACAAGCGGCATTCGTCCCACCCGGGGACGAATAGCAGCATTTGCCCCAGGGTGAGGCGAATAGCAAGTTTGACTGGCAAAAAGTCAAAATTTGATAACTCTACCAGTTAACTGAGGCTTCAGGCCATGCAATTGTGAGGAATAGCTTTTATTCAAGAAGAGAGACTTTAGTGATGAGTGTCTTTATTTTAGAAACCTCATGCAAGAAGATTTTTAATCAGGGAGTTAGCTTTTCTCTGAAAATAGGATAGTTAACTCAAGTGGCGTCCTCGCATGTGCAATTCAAACAAGGAGACCTTAAGGTCTATAAATTGGTGAGTTTTCTCACCCAAAGGATATACAAAGAAGGAGCATTTGAGCAACGAAGTGCTACCAATTTACATACCTACTTGCGATTTGTGCCTTCACATCCTTAATCTCTCATTCGAAAGGGAGGTTATTGGGTGACTATTGGAAGCACGAATCCGGACCCAAAACCCAATTTTTTGCCACAAAAATCCACAAAATTTGTCAAAAACACCCCATAATCAGTTTTGGACCCATCCCAAGTGGATTGGTGCCAAAATAGTGTCCCAAACGGTGGGCATCCTGCCCCCGGGTGCTCCCCAAACTGTCATAGTCCTATTCGCCCCACCCCGGGATGATTAGAAATCTGTGATATATTTCTTTGGTTTTTCTTTTGCATTTGATTCTAGATAGGTTAAATAGGTTACAGTTCAAATTTCATTTCATTCTGAGCAATTTTGACGAGGTTTTTGTTATTTCCCGCCTTCACTAACTTGCAGCTAGCACCAACAAAATCTAGGTTCTAGAGGCAAAATTGGAGAAATATGACCATCTGGGTCTTCCCAAAACACCCGCAATTAGCTAACCCTAACTTTGTAGGCCTTTTGGAGCTTCTTAAGCAGGACATTGAATAGGGTGCTTTTTGATAAATTATCATAGTCCTATTCATCCCACCCTGGAGTGAACACTAATATGTGAGGAATTTCTAGACTATTCTTTTTGTAGTGGTCTTTTGATAATATTTTTATGCTTCTATTAAAATTTTAGGTCAATCAGAGGTCATTTGATAGTCGTTTTATTATTTTCATGCATACACTGACAGTAGGCCTTGGGAAATACATGTTTCATTCTATCTGTAGGTGCTACTAATATTTTATGTTTCTTTGAACGTAGGTTTCTGATAGGAGAGGAGCTAGAAAGAGCAAAGAATCACATACCTAAAGTGACGATGATGTGTTGGTCCGCCCAACTTACATTGTTGAGCAAGGTGCAACAAAAGTATTGTCATTGTTGTCAACACAGACAGAAAGATCAGTTGATGCAGTGGACAGGAGTTCAGAGGTCAGTCAGAATAGGTACAATGAATTTCCAAGAAGACAAAAGTGGCCCAGATTCAGAAAATCAAGCAAAAAGACAAGTAAGAAAACTGTCGCGATATCGCGACATGTTTTCTATCGCGATTTCGCGACATATCGAAGGAGAGAGAAGGCGCAAGCAAAATTGTCATGATTTCACGACATGGACAAGGAGAGAGAAGGCACAAGCAAAATTTTCATGATTTCATGACATGGACGAGGAGAGAGAAGGTGCAAGCAAAATTGTCATGATTTCACGACATATCGGAGGAGAGAAAAAGCTGGAGAAACTATCACGATATCGCGACATGTTGAGAAGCTGGAAAAGAAACTGTCACGATTTCACGACATGTTGAGAAGCTAGAAAAGAAACTGTCATGATTTCGTGACATGTTGAAAGCAAAGAAGCCAAGTGGAAAAACTGTCACGATTTCGTGACATGTTGGCAGAGAAGAAGGCAAGTAGAAAAACTATCGCGATTTCGTGACATGTTGGAAGCAAAAGAGGCAAGTAAGAAAACTGTCGTGATTTCATGACATGTTTGGAGAAGAAGCGCTTGCAATGAAAACTATCACGATTTCATGACATGTTTGGAGAAGAAGCGCTTGCAATGAAAACTGTCACGATTTCGTGACATGTTTGGAGAAGAAGCGCTTGCAAGGAAAACTATCACGATTTCGCGACAAGTTGCGAGAAGAAGCGCTTGTAAGGAAAAATGTCACGATTTCACAAGTTGTAAGAAGAAGCGCAAAGGAGAAAAAGCATCATGATTCACGACATATTGTAGGAGAGAGAAGGTAAGATAAAAAGGTGTCACGATTTCATGACATATTGCAAGAGGAAGAGCTCGAGAGAAAAAGTGTCGCGATATCGTGACATGTCGCGTTTTCATGACCTGAAGAGAAGAGAAGAGCCAAGGAGAAAAGATGTCGCGATTTCGTGACATGTCATGAAATCATGACACTTTCGCTTTTGAGCTCTTCCTCCTTGACAGTGTCACGATTTCATGATAGAAGCAAAATGAAAGAGCAAGGAAGTAGAAGCGTCGTGATTTCGTGACAAAGTCAAGGAGGAAGAGCTCAAAAGCGAAAGTGTCATGATTTCGTGACATGTTTCGTTTTCACGGGCAGAAGGCAGAGAAGTGCAAGGAAGTGAAAAGTGTCACGATTTCATGACATGTTGTGTTTTCGCTGGAAAGAGACAGAAAAGAGATCAAGGTAGCGAATGCATCGTGATTTCGCGACATGTTTTGTTTTCATGGTTGCATGCCAAAAAGAGGACAAGGAGGCGGAGAATGTCATGATTTCGTGACATGTTCTATTTTTGTGGCTGCATGCTAAAAAGAGGACAAGGAGGCGGAGAATGTCACGATTTCATGACATGTTTTGTTTTCATGGTTGCATGCCGAGAAGAGGACAAGGAGGCAGAGAATGTCATGATATAGCGACATGTCTTGTTTTCGCGGTCAACTGTCATGAAAAAGTCAAAGGGGCAGAAATGTCGCGATATCGCGACATGTCATAGTTTCACGGGTAAAAGCCGAGAAGCATACACAGTGACAGTTGCAGGGGGAAGTTGTAGAGGAAAATCATATAGCCAAACATGTAAGAGTTAACTGGAGTCAGAACTGCAGTTACAGGGGGCAGTTACAGAATAGTGCATTAAAGATAGAATGGCTATTACAAGGCCGTAACTCAGTGAGACTGTCAGAGGGGTGGATATTCTAAGAATCCCAATTAAAGAGAAATTCATTAACAGGTTGCGTGTGTCAGAAAGGGCAGTTGCACGTAGAAGTGAAAAGGTAGCTCAAGATTCAAAAGAGAGAAGATAAGAATGACAGAGCACCGAAATACGCAAAAAAGGCTATCAGAATGCATAGAAAAGGTTATCAGAGTGAGCAGAGAAGACTGTCAAAACGCGTCAGAAAAATAGCGGCTGAAAGACAAAGCGCGTCAGAGAGAGTGTGGCAGATTGAACGCAGCTGAGAATGCATGGCAAAAAGGAGGGAAAAGTAGAGCCATTTTGAAAGAGCCGTTTGAGTGAGCCAGTATAAAGAACTAAAAAAGTGTAGTAAGGTTACTACAACCTTGTTTATTCTTGAAAAACTGAAAGTGAGGTTGAGTAAGAGTGTTGTAAGAAGCACAAAAAGAGTGCGGTAGGCAAAACCGTAATAGAGCTGATAAACCTTGTTTTGTTTATGCAAATAAAAAGAGAGGTTTTGTAAGCAATAGAAGATATTGAGTATCTAACAATTCTCCTTATGCTTCTATGAGATTGAGTTGAGTGAGCAATAGACCAGTGAGGGTCTTGTAAAAGAGAAGGCATTTTTATGTCAAATCTAGACTCAAAATAGAAGTCCAGTTGGTGTTGGTTAATCAGGGGTTGGTGCTCCTTCTAGTGGGTGCTGGTAAATTGCTTGTAAAGTTGAAGCTTTGCAAAGGCTGGATTTGGATTGTAGTCCAAACAGTCATTTTTGAGGAGTAGCCAAATCGGTGAACCTCGTTATATTTTGTGTTGTGTGATGCTATCTTGTTATACTTGCTATATCTATTTTAAGCTTGCATTATTTCAGCATTAGGAGCTACAGATTTAAGTTTTAAATAGTTGCACTGATTCACCCCCCTCTCAGTGTCATTGTGAGAATATCAATTGGTATCAGAGCCAAGTTCCTGAACAAGCTCAATCAGCTAAGGTGATCTTGGAAGAAACACAATGGCCGGTGGTGAAGGATTTTCATCCAACAAAGCTCCTTTGTTTGATGGAACTAATTACTCCTTCTGGAGACTCAGGATGCAGACTTATCTATGTGCTTTGGGATATGACATTTGGGAGTCAGTAGAAAGTGGATACTCAATACCCTCTACTCCTCCAATAGATGCTGCTGAGAAGAAAAAGTTTGAGAATAACTCTAAAGCAAAAAATGCTATAATGTGTGGGTTAGTAGACAGTGAACTAATAAGGATCATGAGCTGTAAAATGGCAAAAGACATGTGGGACAAACTGCAAAGCATTCATGAAGGAGACGACAAGATCAAGGAAGCCAAGCTACAAACACATCGAGCCCAGTTCAAAGCATTAAAGATGAATGACGATGAGAACATAGAGGCCTATATGCTGAGAGTCAATGGAATCATTAATGCGATTAGAGGACTCGACGAGGAAATGGAAGATGCAGTTGTTGTGAAAAAGGTACTAAGAACTCTTCACAAAATATTTGATTCTAAAGTTTCTGCTATAGAAGAAGCTAAAGATCTAAATACTTTTAGCATGGATGAAATGCATGGTTCTTTAACTGCATACGAAATGAGAATAGGACAAACTAAGCCCTCAGACAGAGAAGCTGCTTTCAAAGCACAGAAAAATATAAAAGCTAAACAAGAATCTGAGGAAGAAGAATCTTCAGATGAAACTAAAGCAAAATTTGTTAGGAAACTAATAAAGGGAAAAGGAAAGTATAGAGGAAAGTTATCGTTTAAGTGTTTCAACTATGGAGGCATCGGGCACTTTGTAGCTAAATGCCCAATGAATGAGAAAAACAAAAGTGATGAAGGGTCACACCAAGAAAGAAGTGACTGGAAGAAGAAACCACATTTTAGAAAAAGGAACTTCAAGAAGAAAAGTTTCATTTCCAAGAATGTCAACTCTTCTGAAGACAGCTCCGGTGAGGATTCTGAAGAAGAAACAGGTGAAGCTTTGTTCATGGCATTTGAAGAAGAAAGAACAGAGAAAACCTAGGAGTGTGATGAAAAACTAGAGGATGAGGTTGTAGTAGATCTGGAAGGTGAGTTGGTTGCTGCACTCAAAGAGTTGAGTACAGAAAGGAAAAAGAATAAAAAGGTTTCAAGAAAACTTGAGGATGCCAATGAAATAATAATCAGTTTGAAAGTACAAAATGAAGAATTTAAGAAAAATTCTGAAGATCTTGAAGTACAATTAACCGTGAAAATAGATGAGTGCAACAAACTGGAAGAAGAGATTGTTGGCTTAAGAATGCAGCTAGAAGAAAAGAGTCAAAAACTGAGTTGCTACCACAAACTTGAAGGAAGTTCTGTGAAGCTTGATAAGATTATAAATAACCAAAAGCCTACAGGCATTAAATTTGGTTTGGGCTTCGTAGAAGAAGAATCATCAATGGAATCAAAGACCATAATTGTAGAACCAATAAAGAATAAAGGTAAGATCAGGGTTGATCAAGAAAAACCGAATCATGCAAAAGAAAACAATAAGGCCAGGCACGATAGGAGTACTGACAATGATGGATTCACCAAAGTCACACATCAAAGAAGAAGAAGACCTATGGCACCTACTACAACATGGCAAAGACCATTACCCAGGTACAATCATTCCTTTTCTGGTTATTGTTTTAAATGCAATGCTTATGGTCATAAAATTTCAAATTGCAGTTATAATGTAGGACAAAGAAATTTCACTAGTAGAAATATTTTTTCACCTTTGATAGATTATGCAGTAGAATGTTATAACTGTCATAACTTTGGACATATTGCAAGAAATTGTCGTAGCTCTTTTGTAGGAAATAAATATCAGGGAAGAAATTATCAACCAAATGGATTGAAACAAAACAGAAAATTTCTCAAAAAATAGGCACAAGCCAATGAAAGGGAAAAGGCAAAACAAGTGACCAAATCTGCCATCAAATCAGAATGGAAAGAAAAGGAGCGACCTAAGGAAGAAAAGGAATCCTTGATCGTTCAAACAGCTCTCAAAGCCCAGAACAAATCTGCACCATGGATTCTGGATAGTGGATGCTCCAGTCATATGACAGGAGATAAACAAAAATTTGATAAGTTACAGACATACGAAGGTGGTTCTATAAAATTTGGAAATAATGATGGAGCCAAGATAGTTGGTAAAGGATCAGTCAAGATAAGTGACAGAAAAATCAACTCTAAAGAAGTCTTGTTTGTGATTGGCCTGAAGCATAAATTACTGAGTGTAAGTCAAATTTGTGACAGAGGTCATGAAGTAATTTTTAAGAAGAAGGGTTGTGAAGTAAGAAAGACAAAAAATGGGAAATTGATAGCTACTGGATTGAGGACTTCTAGAAATCTGTATACTCTCTCAGAGAGTTCAGAAGGAGCTTGCTTGGTTGGACAGGAAGAAGAAAATTGGTTGTGGCACAAGAGACTCGGTCATATAAGCTTTGACAATCTAGTAAAAATCAGCTCAAAAAGGGCAGTAAGAGATATACCCACTATTGGCAAACCTTCAAATAGCATTTGTGCCTCATGCCAAAAGGGGAAGCAAACCAGAGCCACATTCAAAGCAAAAGAGTACTTCATGAGCAAACCGTTAGAACTAATACACACTGATTTATGTGGACCCATGAGAACGGAAAGCATAAATGGGTACAAATATTTTATGCTGTGTATAGATGATTATTCTAGAATGACATGGGTACTATTTTTGAAGCTTAAATCAGAAGCCTTTGAGATGTTCAAGTCTTTCAAAAACCAAGTTGAGAATCAAACAGGAAAAAGAATTAAATGTTTAAGATCAGACAGAGGAGGAGAATTTATGTCAGAGGAGTTTGTAGAATACTGTGAAAAATATGGGATTAGAAGACAGTTTTCAGCAGCAAGAACACCTCAGCAAAATGGTGTGGTAGAAAGAAAGAACAGAACTATGCAGAAAATGGCACGGACCATGTTGACTGAGAGCAAAATAGCTGATAGATTCTGGAAAGAGGCAGTTCATACTGCAGTTTACATCCAAAATAGGTGCATGTTGAGGACGCATGAAAGCAAAACACCTTATGAACTGTGGTTCGACAGAAAGGCAATAGCAAAATACTTCAAAGTGTTCAGCAGCAAGTGTTACATCAAACGAACTGAAGATAATCTTGGTAAGTTCGAAGATAGAGCTGATGAAGGTATTTTTCTTGGTTACTCGACGAAAAGCAAAGCCTACACGTGCTACAACAAAAGACTAAAGAAAATTGTTGAGAGTGCCGATGTTAAGGTTGATGAAGGTAGGGAACGAGAAATCAGCTATGAAGAAAACTACCCTACTTATGAAGAATTTATTGAAGAGGATGAAGATCAAGAAAAAGAAGAGAAACAAAAATTTGACTCAGATGATTTTAGTACTGATTTAGAAATCGAAGAAAACAAGAAATCCAAAACAGGCAGCTGGCAGAAAAATCATCCTAGAGAGCAAATTATTGGAGACCCCAAAGTTGGTATTCAAACAAGAAGAAGAGTAATAAGTAACTACTCTCTGTTATCCAGCATTGAGCCCAAAAATATTGTTGAAGCAAGCACAGATGAAAGTTGGATGGAGGCAATAAATGAAGAACTAGATCAGATTGAGAAAAACAAAACCTGGGAGTTAGTACCAAGGCCTGTAAATAAAAACATAATCGGTACTAAATGGATTTTTCGAAACAAATTGAATGAAGACGGACAGGTTGTAAGGAATAAAGCAAGATTGGTCTGTAAAGGCTATGCTCAAGTTGAAGGGATTGATTTTGAAGAAACTTTTGCACCAGTGGCCAGACTTGAAGCAATCAGACTATTTCTGGCTTTAGCAGTTCACAAGAATTTCAAAGTTTATCAGATGGATGTGAAATCAGCATTTCTGAATGGAAATCTTGAAGAAGAAGTTTATATTGAACAACCATATGGTTTTCAACTCTGTGATAATCCCAACTTTTTTTGCAAGCTGAAGAAAGCATTGTATGGCTTGAAACAGGCACCCAGAGCATGGTATGCAAGACTGGACAACTATCTCACTCAGCAAGGGTTCAAGAAAGGTATGGTGGACAACAATTTATATATCAAAATAGAGAATGGCAATCTTATTGTCCTTGTTGTTTATGTAGATGATATAATATTTGGCAGTAGCAATGATGAGTCATGTAGAGACATAGCAAATAAAATGCAGAAAGAATTTGAAATGTCTATGATTGGTGAACTTTCATATTTCCTCGGATTGCAAGTTAATCAAACTGAAAAGGGCATTTTTATTTCTCAAGTTAAATATGTGAAAGAAATGCTAAAAAAGTTCACAATGGAGGATAGTAAGCCTGTTAGCACTCCCATGACAACAGTCTACAAGTTGAGCAAGGATGACAAATCTCCAGATGTTGATCAAACAATGTACAGATCTATGATTGGGAGCCTGCTGTATTTGACAGCCACCAGACCAGATATCTTACAGGCAGTTTGCATGGTTGCAAGATTTCAGGCTAGTCCCAAAGAGACTCATGTGACAGCTGTGAAAAGGATTTTTAGGTACCTCAAGGGTACTATGGAGTATGGGTTATGGTATCCAAAAGGAAAATACTTCACTCTTTTTGCATATTCTGATGCAGATTGGGCAGGATGTATTGATGACAGAAAGAGTACCAGTGGAGGAGCATTTTATCTTGGAGATAGGTTGGTAGCATGGCACAACAAGAAACAAGAATCAGTCTCTCTATCCACAGCAGAGGCAGAATACATTGCAGCAACAACATGTTGTACACAGATATTATGGATGAGACAAACACTGAAATATCTTGGTATTCACTTCAATGAGCCAATTTCAGTTAAATGTGATAACACTAGTGCTATCAACATATCAAAGAATCCGGTTTTGCATTCTCGAACCAAACATATTGCGATCCGGTATCACTTCTTGAAGGATAAAGTTGCAGAAGGAGAGGTCAAATTGGAGTTTGTTCCAACTACAGAGCAAGTAGCAGATATATTCACAAAACCATTGCCCAAGGAAGTTTTTGAATACCTTCGCAGTAAGTTGGGAGTGGTCACACTACCCAAGAACTGACTAGCTATCGGGAATACATTCTCAGGGGGAGCAATTATATATTTGATTACCTATTTGCTCATGTTTGTAATTTTTGCTAACTATAACATTGTGTGCCTGAGAATGTTGTGCATGGACTCAGGGGGAGTCTGCAGCAGCCCTTTGGTATTATTGTCAAAGGGGGAGAAGAATTACAGGAGAGTGCATGAGTGTTGCCAACAATTCCAAAGGGGGAGATTGTTGAGCAAGGTGCAGCAAAAGTATTGTCATTGTTGTCAACACAGACAGAAAGATCGATTGATGTAGTGGATAGGAGTTCAGAGGTCAATCAGAATAGGTACAGTGAATTTCCAAGAAGACACAAGTGGCCCAGATTCAAAAAATCAAGCAAAAAGACAAGTAAGAAAACTGTCGCGATATCGCGACATGTTTTCTGTCGTGATTTCGCGACATATCGGAGGAGAGAGAAGGCGCAAGAAAAATTGTCATGATTTCATGACATGGATGAGGAGAGAGAAGGCATAAGCAAAATTGTCACGATTTCACGACATGGATGAGGAGAGAGAAGGCGTAAGAAAAATTGTCACGATTTCACGACATATCAGAGGAGAGAGAAAAAGTTGGAGAAACTGTCATGATATCGTGACATGTTGAGAAGTTGGAAAAGAAACTGTCATGATTTCGTGACATGTTGAGAAGCTGGAAAAGAAACTATCATGATTTCATGACATGTTGAAAGCAAAGAAGCCAAGTGGAAAAACTGTCGTGATTTCATGACATGTTGGCAGAGAAGAAGGCAAGTAGAAAAACTGTCGCGATTTCGTGACATGTTGGAAGCAAAAGAGGCAAGTAAGAAAACTATCACGATTTCATGACATGTTTGGAGAAGAAGTGCTTGCAATGAAAACTGTCACGATTTCGTGACATGTTTGGAGAAGAAGCACTTGCAATGAAAACTATCGCGATTTCGTGACATGTTTGGAGAAGAAGCGCTTGCAAGGAAAACTATCGTGATTTCGTGACAAGTTGCGAGAAGAAGCGCTTGTAAGGAAAACTATCACGATTTCATGACAAGTTGCAAGAAGAAGCGCAAAGGAGAAAAAGCATCACGATTTCATGACATATTGCAGGAGAGAGAAGGCAAGATAAAAAGGTGTCGTGATTTTGCAACATATTGCAAGAGAAAGAGCTCTAGAGAAAAAGTGTCATGATATCGCGACATGTCACGTTTTCATGACCTGAAGAGAAGAGAAGAGCCAAGGAGAAAAGATGTCACGATTTCATGACATGTCGCAGCAGAGAGGAAGGCTCCGAAGGATGAAGTGTCATGATTTCACGACAAAAGCAAAACGAAAGAGCAAGGAAGCGAAAGCATCATGATTTCATGACAAATTCAAGGAGGAAGAGCTCAAAAGCAAAAGTGTCATGATTTCGTGACATGTTCCATTTTCGTGGGCAGAAGGAAAAGAAGTGCAAGGAAGCGAAAAGTGTCACGATTTCGTGACATGTTTTTTTGCTGGCAAGAGACAGAAAAGAGATCAAGGTAGCGAATACATCACAATTTTGTGACATGTTTTGTTTTCATGGTTGCATGTCGAAAAGAGGACAAGGAGGCGGAGAATGTCGTGATTTCGTGACATGTTCTATTTTTGCGGTTGCATGTCGAAAAGAGGACAAGGAGGCAGAGAATGTCACGATTTCGCAACATGTTTTGTTTTCACGGTTGCATGCCGAGAAGAGGACAAGGAGGCAGAGAATGTCACGATATAGCGACATGTCTTGTTTTCACGGTCAACTGTCATGAAAAAGTCAAAGGGGCAGAAATGTCACGATATCATGACATGTCATAGTTTCGCGGGTAAAAGCCGAGAAGCATACACAGCGACAGTTGTAGGGGGAAGTTGCAGAAGAAAATCATACAGCCAAACATGTAAGAGTTAACTGGAGTCAGAACTACAGTTACAGGGGGCAGTTACAGAACAGTGCATTAAAGACAGAACGACTGTTATAGGGTCGTAAATCTGTGAGACTATCAGAGGGGTGGATATTTTGAGAATCCTAATTAAAGAGAAATTCATTAATAGGTTGCATGTGTCAGAAAGGGCAATTGCACGCATAAGTGAAAAGGTAGCTCAAAATTCAAAAGAGAGAAGATAAGAATGACAGAGCACCGAAATACATAGAAAAGGCTATCAAAATGCGTAGAAAAGGTTGTCAGAGTGAGCAGAGAAGACTGTCAGAATGCGTCAGAAAAATAGCGGCTGAAAGACAGAGCGCGTCAGAGAGAGTGTGGCAGATTGAACGCAGCTGAGAATGCATGGCAAAAAGGAGGGAAAAGTAGAGCCATTTTGAAAGAGCCGTTTGAGTGAGCCAGTATAAAGAACTGAAAAAGTGCAGTAAGTAAGGTTACTGCAACCTTGTTTATTCTTGAAAAAATGAAAGTGAGGTTGAGTAAGAGTGTTGTAAGAAGCATAGAAAGAGTGCGGTAGGCAAAACCGTAACAGAGCTAATAAACCTTGTTTTGTTTATGCAAATAAAAAGAGAGGTTTTGTAAGCAATAGAAGATATTGAGTATCTAACAATTCTCCTTATGCTTCTATGAGATTGAGTTGAGTGAGCAATAGACCAGTGAGGGTCTTGTAAAAGAGAAGGCATTTTTATGTCAAATCTAGACTCAAAATAGAAGTCCAGTTGGTGCTGGTTAATCAGGGGTTGGTGCTCCTTCCAGTGGGTGCTGGTAAATTGCTTGTAAAGTTGAAGCTTTGCAAAGGCTGGATTTGGATTGTAGTCCAAACAGTCATTTTTGAGGAGTAGCCAAATCGGTGAACCTCGTTATATTTTGTGTTGTGTGATGCTATCTTGTTATACTTGTTGTATCTATTTTAAGCTTGCATTATTTCAGCATTAGGAGCTGCAGATTTAAGTTTTAAATAGTTGCACTGATTCACCCCCCCTCTCAGTGTCATTGTGAGAATATCATACATGTGGGCACACGAAAGAAGGAATTGTTATCCATGGATGTTGTGACGAGAAACATATTTGATGCTCCTATCCCCTAAAAAGTAAGGAGACATATTGTAACACAATTTACAAAGTGTATCAATAAAGAGATTACCATATTTCATATTGCTTTTATCTTGTGTCAATGCGTATATGTTCTTTCTTGTTCTCTCTTGTGGCATATTCCTTTTTGTTTCCGTATCCTCGTGCTTTCAGTGGCGATCACGGTGGGACCTCTATCCCTTGATTTTTAAGATTAAATTTTTGATTAAATTTGCTTGTTATTTTGCTTAGAGGTACCAAGTTTTCCAACGCTGGACTATTTTAGAGCAAAAATTCAAAGACATCCGACTTGGGCAAAGAAGAGGTAGAGGTCTTAAACACCTTTTGTCAATTCTTTGTTTTATGTTCTCTAGTTATTTGCTTGCATAGGAGAGTTTGAATGCTTGCATGCTTCATTTATGCAACTTAAAAGGAACCCCACACACCATGTGGTAACTAAAACAACAAGGCATTGGTCATAAAACCCCAACCCTTGAGCAAGACCAAAGGTGGATTCCATCATCATTTTGGCTTGAGATATTGCATACATTACCCTGATCGTGACTGTTGCTAGACATAAATCCTGATGAAATCTGACCAAGTGTAGTGGGGGTGATTTCCAGGACATGAGGATAAGTCTTCTATGGTAGGTGTCATAAATAGAGTGATCCCTCTTTAGTACCACCTATGTTCCACGTACCATCTGCTCTCACGTACCAATAGTTTCCCTCACGTAAGGGGGGTATATAGAGAGGTTGGTATATCGGTCTAGCAACGATATATTGAAGGGGCGACCATTTTTTGGGAGTCATAAGAGCCCTCATTTTTCATTTAAATTTTCTTTCACAAAGCTTTCAAAACAACATCAAAACACACTAAAAACAAATTTTAAGGCACACTTTTACATCTTTAAACGAGATAACCACTGCATTGATTGTGTGTTTCCTTTCTATTTAAGTGTAGCGTAAAAAATCCTAAAAGAGATAAAAATCTACTCGTATTTAGGAGCACATCACCATGGTGTTCACTCATAGCCGAGCCCAATCATGGGCAAGCACTATAGAAAGTGCACCAAGAGGGGAAAGTCACCTCTGATATAGTCCTGAGGACTTAGTCATCCTACCTTGGCAGCTTGACATACAAGAGATTCCACATCATGCCATAACAGAACAAGACTATAGAGGCACCTCTTTGATGGGCACTCCTACTTAGCATAGGTCCTTCCAAGAAGAGAACCTACACATAGCACTTAATGTAGATAGGAGACCTCCCTTAGAAACCCGTTATGGGTGGCCTAGTGATGAAGTGATAGAGCAATAGAGGGTCCAGACAGAGGGGCCATAGGATTTTATCCTCCCTCCTCTACCCCGCATTACTATTAGAAACACTAGAAAATATCCAGAGTATCAAGCTTTCTAGACAGGGCAAGATAATTCTACCCACACATTTTATGCATATGAAAGAGAGGACGAGGAATATTACCATGTTCCTCAAGAGTAGTACATAGCACGGGAGTGATGTACCTCTGTGCCTACCACATATCAAGATCACCCATTGAGGCTACAGCCTCAGGTTAATGCAACTAACCTCAATAGAGGAAAGCAACCCATAGAGGTCTCGGATCACCATGACTGAGGTAGACATATAGGAGAGGCATCTAGGCTTCCTAAACAAGAGACGACAAAACAAAGTGACTTGGCGATTTCCAAATGTGCCGCTTGCCAAGAGAAAATCACACAGCTTAGGCAAGATCAAGAACAGTTACAGCATCTTTGTTAGCTTAACAAAGAGCGCATTCAGCGTCAGACAGCCGAACTACTGCATAACAATGTGCTTGCAAATGTTCCAAACCCTCACACGCACAAAGTAGAAGTGTATGAGAGGCATAACCCTTTGGTACGAGAGAGGTCCACATGACCTTATCAAGTATTGCCTCCAAGACCTCCTAGAACTGAGTGGGAGGCCACTCCCCGAAACAATGATGGGCACCCTCCGTGGGCACCTACCCATGTGTATAGGTCTTGGCCAGCCACTCCTTAGGAAGCTTATGAGGACTATGAACAAGAAGAAGAGCAGGCTGAAATGCTCTATCAGGGTAGAGGGGGTGCTACCCCGCTACCTCTTAATAGGCCTTAGGTTCCCTACAAACCACAATGGGAGCAAACTAAGGAGGAAGAAATTAAATCCTCTAATGCATATAAAGCGTTGTTAGAGCGCTTAGAGTATATGGAGATCAAGACTTCTGGGCCCCAAAAGCCCACTTTATGCCAACTCCATAGCCATCCTGTGCATCCGTTAGTGCCTGCACCTCCATACCTGGAACACTTTAAGCTACCCTAGTTGGCACTCTTTAGAGGGGAGGAGGATGCCCAAGAGCATGTGACTAGGTTCCTGAGCTAGTGCTTTGGTATTCAGGATAACAATGCTTTGTTGTTAAGAACATTTATAACCACATTCACAGGCCCTACCTCGGATTGGTTCACCCAATTACCGAAACATAGCATCAGTAACTTGGATCAGCTAGTGGACGTATTCCTCGAATGCTTCACCTTCAACACTAAGAAAAAGGCATCATTAAGTGACCTAGCTAGCCTCAAGCAGTATGAGGAAGAGACCATGGTGGCATACGGAAACCGATGGAGGACATTGCTTTTGAAGCTGCCTTACCTCCATCCCATGTCAGATCTAACCCAAATGTTCTCAAAAAGTTGTTTGAGATTAATATCCATGCTATTGTAGCTGCAAAAATATGCCAGTTTAGAGGAAGCTCTGGTGCAATCCAGAGTCATTGAGGATATTAAGATACAGGATGGCGAGATCGCCAAACCTAAGAAGAAATAATGGACAAAGAACACTAAACCAAGGACCACGCAACCAAAACCTCCTATGGTTAATCAGGTTGCCATCAATGTCCCTAAGCCTGCACAAGCAACACAGCCTCAAAAGGCTAATTATCAGGATGTGCCTCCCAATAACTATGAGAGAGAAAACCAAAGGTAGGAGCAAAATCAGTAGCATCGCCCTAGGCGGCAATTTACTCCTTACACAGAGTCTAGGGACTCTTTGTTTGACCCCTTATCAGTAGTGAATTTGATCAACCTTCCAAAGGTTCAAACTATAGATCCCAATGCATCGAATCCTAAAGGGTATAGAGAGGACTTGTACTGTATGTTCCACAGGCGTAAAGGACATGATATTAATGCATGTTGGAAGTTCAAATGTTTCGTACAAGACCTCATTGACAATAAGACATTGGTGGTGGACAACCTTGTAGCGCCAAACAACCAACATATGGGAGTATTCAAAGACCCCTTGCCTACCCATGAGGCATCGAAAAAAACCCTTCAAGTCAATGAGGTGCAATAGAATTGCCCTATGCAGGGATATGTGGGGATGATAAGCATAGTGACTAGGAGCAAGAAGTACCCAGGAGCTGCTCCCGTGGTAGCCACAAGAGAAGTTCCATCAACGTCACAATCTCAATAGCACCCTACGTAACTTCCCCCGCCTAGACCAGTGGCCATGATTCAAACTAGACTTACCCAAATTCTAAGGACCACGTCGGATAGGCTCTCCATATACGAGCTAATACAAAAATTGGTGCCCCATCGGGAGGCTCTCATGGAGATTTTAAAAGCTATCGAGTTGTCACCCCACAAAGCAAAATCTTTCAACAATTTTATGGGGCATGTAAAACAATGTACAGAACCAGTCATCACCTTTAGAGAAGATGAATTGAAAATAGTAACTAGTGATGTGGAAGATCCACCCCTACATGTTACCACGTGGGTCAATGGGATTTTGTATAAAAGAGTGTTGGTGGACACTGGATCGTCCAGTAATATCATCACTACAGCAGCTCTGAAACATTTGAAGTTGCTAGCATCTCATATCGTGGCTTCCACTTACACACTGCGAGCATTCAACGATGCAATATGCTCGACAGTGGGCATAATTGTCCTACCTATCCAAGTGGTACAAAAGACCATTCATACATTGTGCCACATCTTGGAAGGTGAGATGGCTTATAATATCCTGCTAGGCCGGCCTTGGATTAGGGACATGAAGTGTGTCCCTTCAATCGCTCATCAATGCCTGAAGTATACATTTGAAGGACAAGTGCATGTAGTCCCAGCAGACTTGGAGCCTTTCAAATACTGCAATACAATGTAATTCATGCCGCAATAAACCCTTCCGTCAACACATTTAGATTTTTAGTTGAATCCATCTCAATAGGTCCGATTCTGCAGGCATCTCCAATGATTAATCCATCAAGTCCTCAGTCGGGTCCATCTTCTTCTGCCAGTCCTTCCATAATGATGCCACCTACGGTGGCCACATCCAAGGACAAGGGAAAGAAACCCTTAGAAGAAGAACCACCTCTAGACTCAACCATCTTGATAGAAGAGGTGCCTAGCAGAATGGAAGTCGAGATGCCTAGTTCACCCTACATGGAGTGGACTCAGGAAGGACTCCCATTCACTTTCCCTCAACTGACAACGGTCACCATTGAAATGGCCAGCATGGGCTTGGGGGAGTATCTAGTGAGTAACATTATAGCAATGCCCACACTCAACTCCGTGCAAGACATGGGGAGGTCTCGACTCCCCATCGGCTCAATGGTTCCTTTAGGCTATCCACCCAATCAGAAAAACTTTGTTTATGGGGGCCTGGATAATGGCGTTGAGATTTTTATGCAAGAAGATGAAGATGAAGAGCCCTTTATGGAGGATGTCAACTATCTATCCAATCCTAATTTTTCTTTAATATATCTAGGCCAATGCAATTGGCATGGATATGGGTTGGGTAGGTATGAGAAAGGAGTGCGTGTTCTTTGCCAACCGAGATATCAAATGTTGTATGACAAGTCAGGAGTAGGGTTCAACCACCTCTTGCCCCTAGACATCTTTGTGGAGAACATGCAAAGCCTAGGGATAGGTGACAAGGATGGGTTGGCATCAGGTCCATATGCCAATCCCAACACAACCTATACATTGGGAGATTATCTCCCATTGCTAACAAACAACCTTGTTGACCATAACAACCCTTTCCCTTCGGCTGAACAAGGAGAAAACTCAAGGACTCACCCACAAGAGGGATATGGCCAAGACCAAGAAGGGTCTTCAGAGGATGAGTCAGAGTACAAGGGTGACCCTTGGGATCCTTTCGAGTCTGATTGCAATCATTCGCAAGTATATCCCATGAATGATGATCAGGAAAGCTTTCTGACAATGTTCCCATTGGCTGCTCCATTTGAGCACATGCCACTTCAAGAGAATCAAGTCCCCCCATAGAGAGCGTAACAACCTCGATGGGACTACATCAATTTGCTCAAACAAGATGAGCCTCATATGTCGCAAGTAGTTTTTGGAGCTAATGAAGGATTTTGGATCTCTGACAGTGATTCGAAAGATGAAACTGAGATGGCCTATCTCAACCACATGTGACAAATGCAACAAAGATACCCTTTGGACATAGATGATATGTTTGAACACCTACACATAGGGCCAAGGCATAGGTGGCACCTCAACCCGATGTAGTTATAGCAATTACTGCACCCGCCACTCTAGGTACACAAAGAGCATCTTTCACCTGGAGACCCTATAAAACCATTAGTGCCTAGGGCAAACCCTGTCTTCATCCCTGCACATAGGGATGATCCATTTGTACCAGTGCCCATAGAGACAGATCTGATGCACACATATTGTCTAGGATGTCCAAGTTATAACACCCACGGTAATGGAGACCACAATCATTTCATCAACATGATCTCCATTGATCTAACCACCCCCATCCATGATCCAGCCGACTTGACATGGTCATTGTATCTATATCTAGATGCTATCAACTAGGATCACGCTGACACACCACCATACCCATCAGAGTACTGGCCTTGCATAGGAATGTTCCATTTTACCCTAGGACAGACTCAAGATGTCTTCCATGCTGAAGAGGAACCTGATGTTTCAAATGATGATCTAAATTCAGAAAATGATATCCATTTGATCCCAACTTCGCACCAGTTGGAGGATGGGTCCCACATGTCGATCGAGGAGACGACTGACGTAGACATCGGCTCAGATCTAATGAATTTGCAAATCATCAAGCTAGGGGTAATTCTATCCCCCGAAGAGCAAGCCGACTACATTGCCCTTCTCAAAGAGAAGAAGGAGGTTTTTGCATGGTCATACAAGGACATGTCGGGACTAGACCCACAGCTAGTCATGCATAATCTAACACTTGATTTGACAATCAAGCCAATAAAGCAAAAAATACGTAAGATGCACCCAATAGTGGCCTTAATGGTAAAATATGAGTTACAAAAGTTGTTGGATGCACAGTTTTTCATCTGCGTGGATTATCTGCCATGGTTGTCTAACATGGTTCCCATCAAGAAGCCCGACGGGAGGATTCACATATGCACCAATTTTTGAGATCTAAATAAAGCAAGTCCTAAGGATGATTTTCCCTTGCCAAGAATCGATGCATTGGTAGATGCTACAACGGGCCTTGAAATTATTTCCCTCATGGATGGTTTCTCAGGATACAATAAAATTCGTATCAATCTTGAGGACCAACTCAAAACGACATTCACAACGCCTTGGGGGATATTTTGTTATAAGGTCATGCCTTTTGGCCTTAAAAATGTTGGTGCCACCTACCAATGTGCCATGACGTACATCTTCCACAATTACATGCACAAAAATTTGGAGGATTACATGGATGATTTGTTGGCCAAATATCTTTTGCACCTAGATCATCTCGATGACTTAAGCAAGATCCTCGATCACCTCATGGAGCATAAGGTCAGACTAAACCCCAAGAAGTGCGTATTTGGTGTCACATCTAGAAAGCTCTTGGGTTACATAGTCTCTAAATGAAGAATCGAGGTAGACCCACACAAAGTCAAGGCAATCCTTGAAATGCTCCCCCAAACTACCATCAAGAAGCTCAAGAGTATGCAGGGAAAGGTCACGTCAATCAAGCACTTCATAGCGTAGTTATCTGACAAGTGTTGACCCATGAATAAATTATTGCATAAGGGGGTCACATTTCATTGGGATGACGAGTTCCAGTCAGCCTTTGATGACATTAAACAATACTTGGCTTTGTCGTCAGTATTGGCACCACCTAGACTAGGAGTTTCATTCTACTTGTACATCTCAGCCACTGAGGTGGCACTAGGCACCATGCTGTCCCAGAAAAATGAACTACATAAAGAACAAGCTACATATTATCTTAGCCATACCCTGGTCAGTTATGAACTTAACTATGCATATGTTGAGAAGCTCTGCTTGGTAGTGGTGTTTGCTACCAAAAAGTTATGCCACTACATGCTCGATAATACGACGTATGTTGTGTCTAAGGAGAATCCATTGCGATACATGATGAGTCGTACTTATCATAGTAGTTGCACGACAAAATGGATCATGTTGTTGATGGAGTTTGACATAGAGTTCATTGGACAAAAATCCATAAAAGGTCAAGTCATCACCAATCAACTAGCAGAGGCTCCTCTTGAAGACGATCAGCCTCTGACCGTAGAATTACCGGATGATGGGGTTTTTCATGTTTCAGAATCGCCAGATTCTAATGAGCCTGAGTCATAGGTTAACATGACCCTATTCTTCGATGGTTCTAAATGTGAGCAAGGAGGTGGCATGGGAATTATATTCTTCACTCCACAAGGGGCTCCAATGCCTCTATCATTTAAATTAGACTTCTCGTGCACCAACAACAATGCATAATATGAAGCCTTGCTCATAGGTCTTTAGACAACAATCACCATGAACATTAAATGTCTAAACATATTTGGTGATTCGTTGTTGATTGTAAATCAAGTAAAGGGGATATTCCAATGCAAATGTCCATTTTTGCAGGCTTACAAAGCCCTTGTGGAAAAATTATTGGCATAACTTGAATGGTATAACATCGAGGCACTCCCTCGATCATCGAATCATTTTGTGAATACTATGGCCTCCTTGGGGTCATTAATCTCGTAAGACCCTTCTGGTGAAATGACAACCATTCAAGTTAAAACATTATCACAATCTGTGATGGAACGTGCAAGCTCTGACCTAATGCCAGGAATCCACCTGATATAGATCGAACCATCTTCGGATAAGTTCTTTCAAATCCATGATTGTCTAACTCGAGCCAACTGGGGGCCTTTGTTCTCCCTGACCCCTCTTAATAGCAACACAACGCTATTTTTACAAGTTATTTCCCGCTCAAATTTTTCTAGGGATGAATTTCAAGAGGGATTGGCCATTCATACTATCAAGGTTTCTGATCAGCAGGATTAGTACACACCCATTAGGTATTACCTCAAGCTAGGTAAACTCCCACTTGGATTGACACAAGCCGTAAAAATATCATTCAAACAGAAAGCGACAAAGCATGTCTTGTTAGGAGACGTTTTGTATCATTGAAGTTATGAAGGAATCCTCCTTTGTTTCTTGGACAAACACGAGTCTGCTTGGGCAATCACCCAAGCACATTGAAGAACACAATCTTATACTGAGAGGGGGGGTGAACAGTATAAGACCTATTTTTACTTTTTCCTTTATACTTCAAAATAGTAAAGCAATATACCCAAAGCAATATCAAAATAACGTACAATATCATCCACAAAGTGACACCAATTTTAACGTGGTTCACCCAGAATGCCTGGGCTACATCCACAAAAATGTTCTCTAAAAGTTATCTCAAAGTTCTTTGGGAAACCTTCCTAATTACAATGTTTATGAGCCTCGTCCCAAAGGAGACACCTTCCCCCAATATGAATTTATGAGCCTCTTCTCAAAGGAGATACCTTCCCCTCTACTCTGGAAATGATCCCTTAGAAGATCAACTGCCTCTACCTCTTGCCAGCACGTGGAACTCCTTTCCACCGAAGACCTCTTTTCCTCAATGCTTAGCCTAAGAGACCTCTGCCTTCTATGATCACATCCATAGTAGCTCAGCTACCTGTACCAAATATAGTTAGTCGGTCTAGTACAAGTCTTCCTCTGTCTGTCAGATCTGTCCAACTCTTGAACAAATCAATCCTCTGCACATAAGCCTTCTCAAAGACTTGCAAAATATGTCCTCAGGTTCTTCTCAAAGAACCAATGCACCTCTGTCCTCAAGTTCTCTGATAGAACTATCAAACTCAGCTCATAAGTCCTCTACTAGGACCTGTCCAAATCTGCTCACAAGTCCCCACCGGAACCTATCCAAAAACTGCTCACAAGTCCCCACTGGAACCTGTCCAAAACCTGCTCACAAGTCCCCACCGAAACCTATCCAAAACCTCAGCAAGCTCACCAAGAAAAACTTTCTTAGCATGAACCCACAAAGAGAATTGTTAGAGACCCAATGTGATTCATAAACCTCATAGAAGCATAAAGAGAATTGTTAGAGACTCAATATGTTCTATACTTAACTCCCAATCTCAATATCAAATCTCATAGAAACATAAAGAGAATTGTTAGAGACCCAATATGTTCTATACTTAACTCCCAATCTCAATCTCAACTCAATCTCAATATCAACTCAATCTCAATCTCAAAACAATCTCAATCTCAAAAGAATAAGATAGATGTAGTATGCTTTTCTCAAGAATATGAAACACAACCCAACAATTGCCAACCATGCAATATCTCATATAACAATGATACTCATATTCTTTTTACCAACAATTAGGATTTCAACAACAATGCTCATCAAACAAGGTTTAGACAACCAACACCATTCAACTCAACATCAACCTTGAAGCATTCAACCAATCATCACAAGAAAAGGAAACAAGTAGAAATCCTTTTCCCTCCAAGGATAATTGAACAAAATAGCCACCAACACAATATCACCAAATGCAAAGAATAACTTGCTCAAATCAACTCAATGGAGTAAGCCCAATATCATGTATCAAGTAAAGCACTAACTTGATCAAAAACAACCTCTATGGAAGCAACTCAACCATCAATATCAAAACAACCAACTAAGGGTTTCATCATCTCAATGCAATTAGCCAGACTTACTAACATAAACCCTAGTGCAAAAATGCTTCCTCTTCCTCAACCATAATTATGCATTCACCCAAAAACTCATCAATGATTTTAATGCATAAAAAATCTTCGATATCCAGAAAATAAGATTTACACCAAAACTACCTAGTAGACAACCTTTTCACTCCAAACTCAATTTCAGAAAATATACCATCAATAACATTCATGGAAGAAGTTGCCCATACCTTTACTTTGATGAAGAAGGAGAACTCAAAATCTGTCACAACACTAACTCTCAATTTGCCACCAATTAGAGTTAGCAACTTATACCTCCCGCGCATTCACAGCCACTATCCTTTGCACACCGCAACCAAAAGAAAATTACCAATGAAATGAATCGAACTCGGCACCTCTGCCTTCTAGCACTTTCGCTTAAACACCACCGTCGTTGGGTCACAAGTGCCCAACGAAGGAATACAGTGTTGCCCTCTCTTTTATCTTCCTTTGACGCCAAGAATCTGGAAAACGTAAATGTCTTCCACAAGCCACATGCAAACTGGTGAGCACTGTCCAAAATGTAAGTCACTGAATGGTTGCATTAATCATATCACAACACAATCTGGAAAAACGTAGTTCAGGTACAATTGCCAATCCACTAACGTCAATCTGAAAGGTAAGGATGTAGCCCAAGCTCAAATATGAATATGACAAGCACGGTTTCCAAGACATAGAACAAGCACAATTTTAAAGACGTCAATCAGAGATTCAAAGACACAGAGCAAGCTCAAATCGAAGACACCAAGCGTTTTTTGAAATATATAGAGCAAACGCAAAATCACAGACGCCAAGTGCAATTCGAATGATACAGAGCAAACGCAAATCACAGATTCCAATTAATCGATGGTGCTCACTTTAGAAAATCATCCCCACTTATATATCCATTTCTCCTTAACTGTTTGATGTCGGCGCTCCTCCAATGATGGCAACATATCGGTGAAAGAATTCTTTTTTCTTTTCGTCGCTTAAGGGTTAAAAGACCCTTTAATAATAATTAAAATAATAATAATTATTATTTTATTAATAATAAATTAAACTTGGACCTTTGACAAAGGTTTGAGTTAATTTAATTATTAATAATAAAAATGGACCTTTGCATTAAGTTAAGCTTGGTTTTAATAAAAACCCTTAATGAGTCCAAAGGTTTTAAGAAAAACCTTTAACCTTGTCACCATGGTTTTAATAAAAACCCTTTACCATTAGGAAGCTTCTCAAGATATTTTTGACATCACACTCTTTTGATATCAACACAAAAATGCCTTTTGACATCAATGAAAACTTATACATTTTAGCAAAGGCAATGTACCCAAAGTACCCAAAATTGCCAACAATATCCCCCTTTGTCATTGATGGCAAACCTTGACTGAAAACACTTCTCAAGAGCCAAAACTGAAACCAACTGTGCTAACAACTGACCAACCGTGCCCACAACTGAGAATCTTCCTTTGAAGTTTTGCTCCCCTTGACTTGAAGCTTTCCTCTTCACTTTGAAGCTCTCCCCCTTACTCATATCTCTCCCCCTTTGTCATCAATGGCAAAGGTCCACCTTTGGGGCTCGGGACTAAGAATTAGCCTCTTAGCTTAGTCCCTCCCCCACCTCCTGATGAGGTGATTAATTTTGGGGTGGGAGTAAAACTCCCATTAGGCACTGATCATCATCAACATCTATAACTTCCTTGTCGGGCCTTCTATTGAACTCTTTTTCCATATTCCTATTCCTATCACTATTCTTGTTCTTGCTCTCATCCTTGTTCTTATCCATGCCTTGATCCTTGGACCTGATCATGTCACTGTTCCTATTCCTGTATTCTAGAATTTCAGCTCTACACTGTCTAGCTGTGTGACCTTCATTGTTGCACTTATAACAAGTAACAATGTTATTTCTTTTAGGCATACCTATTCTTTGAATCCACCAGTTCTAACCAAACCTATTTTGACCAAACCTATTCTGGCAAAACCTGTTCTGACAAAACCTGTTCTAATTAAACCTGTTCTGATTAAACCTATTCTGATCAAACCTGTTCTTGTTATTTGCCTTGCAATAAACTGCCTTGTGCCCAAATTTTTGACAAGAGTAGCAATACCCTTGAAAGAAATTACGACCTCTAAAACTGTCATTTACCTTCCTTATTTGAGTCATGCAATGTGAAGCTATGTGACCAAACCTGTGAGAGAAGCAAAACATCTACCTTGAAACTTTCCTTTATTTGACCTCTTAGGCTTTGAAAACTTCTTCTCATTTTGAATTCTATTTTCTATTTCTGTGCATCTATCATTCAAGTACTCATGATCTAAAATACTTTCCTCATCAGAACTCTCTTCCTTTTGGAGTCTCTTACTAGACTCTCCAACTTGTTCCTTGTGAGGCTTAACAAAACCAAGGCCTGTTTTATCTGTTGTCTTTCTTTGAACTTTGATGAGTGACTTAACCTTTTTGGAGCTATCTTGAAACCTGTGAAGCTTATCCTTGTACTCTTTAGTTTCCTCTTTCAAAGAAGCCATTTTTTGTTCTAACTCACTATACTCAAGAACCTTAGACTCTAACTCATCCTCGAGTTCTTGTGTCTTAGCTATAGAGAATTCAAGACTTTCTATAAGATCATCTCTCTCCATACAACATTCATCTAACTTATCCTTGAGTCTAGCATTCTTCTTTCTTTCCTTTTTCAAAGCACTAAGAGCACTAATAAGTTCACCTTTAAGATCTACTTCACCTTCCTCTATATGTTTGCTTTTAGAATCATCAAAGCATTTTTTAGATTTCTTATCACTAGAGGTGCTACCCTTTTCAAAAACCATACATGCATCTTCCTTATAGTTTTCTGAAGCATCCTCATACATACTAGTAACCAAATAATTATTTTTGCAATCATCCTCAAGGTGACCAAAATTTCCACATCTAAGACATTTCATGATAATGAATTTATGTTTTGGTTCTTCCTCTTTTTCTGATATGAACATCTCATTTTCACTATCACTTGAAGAACTTTCACTATCACTACTAGAACACTTACTTGCCTTGTCTAGGTAGAAGCTCTTCTTGTGTTTGTGAGAGTACCTCTTTCCTTGATTGCTTTGCTCATATTTGTTTTTCCTATGATGCTTGTGCTTTTCAGAAACCTTGCTCTTATAGTCCTGTTTATCTTCATCACTTTCATCCTTGGCAAAAGTATAGTCAGTAGCATAATGACCAAACTTTCCATAATTGAAACATCTTACATTTTTCATATTTTTTTGCTTTCTAGAGAACTTACCTTTCTTGCTGTAATATGCCTTTTCATCACTAGAAGACTCATCACTCTCTTGAAGTTGTTTACCCTTGGATTTCTTGGTAGCCTTGAAAGCTGCATCTTTCTTGACATCAACCTTCACTTGAGTTCTCAACTCAAATGCTGCAAGTATACTATGGAGCTCATCCTTTTTCAACTTATCCAAATCTTTAGCTTCCTCAATAGCAAAAATCTTTTCACTAAATCTATTAGGAAGAGATCTTAAAATCTTATCACAAACATCATTTTTAGCAAGGTCAAGACCTAAGTCTTTCATGGAGTTAACAACCTCATCCATGCGAAGCATGTAGTCACTAATATTTTCATCATCATTCATCTTGAGTTGTTCAAACATACCTTTGAAGTGTCTCCACTTGGCCTTTATGACATTTTTATCACCTGTATGAACCACCTTCAACTGATTCCACATTTCACTAGTCGTCTTGCAGGTGAATCACTTTGGTGAGATCTCGCTTCTGTAAGCCTTTCAGGATTGCATTCATTGCTTTTGAATTGTTGTGATGTAGGAGTCTTTATTCTTTAGTATTAGGACCATGTTCAGGAATAGTGTACTCATCTTCAATCACTTCCCAAACCTCATTCCCAAGTGCCATTAGATGAACCTTCATCCTTGCACTCCAAAGACCAAAATCTAACCCATCAAGAATAGGTGCTGCATTTCCACTTGAATGATCCATTGTGTTCTTTACTAGCTTTTCCTTCAAGTCGTTAAACTTTTTGAAGGCACCCGCTCTGATACAAATTGAAGAACACAAGCTTATACTGAGAGGGGGGTGAATAGTATAAGACCTATTTTTACTTTTTATTTTATACTTCAAAATAGTAAAGCAATATACCCAAAGCAATATCAAAATAATGCACAATATCATCCACAAAGTGACACCAATTTTAACGTGGTTCACCTAGAATGCTTGGGCTACGTCCACAAAACTTTTCTCTAAAATTTATCTCAAAGTTCTTTGGGAAACCTTCCTAATTACAATGTTTATGAGCCTCGGCCCAAAGGAGACACCTTCCCCCAATCTGAATTTATGAGCCTCTACTCAAAGGAGATACCTTCCCATCTGCTCTAGAAATGATCCCTCAGAAGATCAACTACCTCTACCTCTTTCCAGCATGTGGAACTCCTTTCCATCGAAGACCTCCTATCCTCAATGCTTAGCCTAAGAGACCTCTACCTTCTATGATCACATCCACAGGAGCTCAGCTACATGTACCAAACATAGTAAGTCAGTCTAGTACAATTCTTCCTCTATCTGTCAGATCTGTCCAACTCTTGAACAAATCAATCCTCTACACACAAGCCTTCTCAAAGACTTGCAAAATCTATCCTCAAGTTCTTCTCAAAGAACCAATGCACCTATGTCCTCAAGTTCTCCGATAGAACTATCAAACTCAGCTCACAAGTCCTCTGCTAGGACATGTCCAAATCTGCTCACAAGTCCCCATCGAAACCTGTCCAAAAATTGCTCACAAGTCCCCACTGGAACCTATCCAAAAACTACTCACAAGTCCCCATCGGAACCTATCCAAAACCTCAGAAAGCTCACCAAGAAAAACTTGCTTAGCATGAACCCACAAAGAGAATTGTTAGAGACCCAATGTGATTCATAAACCTCATAGAAGCATAAAGAGAATTTTTAGAGACTCAATATGTTATATAATTAACTCCCAATATCAATATCAAATCTCATGGAAACATAAAGAGAATTGTTAGAGACCCAATATTTTCTATACTTAACTCCCAATCTCAATCTCAACTCAATCTCAATCTCAAAACAATCTCAATCTCAAAAGAATAAGATAGATGTAGTATGCTTTTCTCAAGAATATGAAACACAACCCAACAATTTCCAACCATGCAATATCTCATATAACAATGATACTCATATTCTTTTTACCAACAATTAGGATTTCAACAACAATTCTCATCAAACAAGGTTTAGTCAACCAACACAATTCAACTCAACATCAACCTTGAAGCATTCAACCAATCATCACAAGAAAAGGAAACAAGTAGAAATCCTTTTCCCTCCAAGGATATTTGAACAAAATAGCCACCAACATAATATCACCAAATGCGAAGAATAACTTGCCCAAATCAACTCAATGGAGTAAGCCCAATATCATGTATCAAGTAAAGCACTAACTTGATCAAAAACAACCTCTATGGAAGCAACTCAACCATCAATATCAAAACAGCGAGATTGTTGCGCGTATGTAAAGAAGTGCGTGAAGTGTCAAGACCATGCTAATTTGACACATGTACCTTCTTAAGCCTTGCAGCCAATCCAATCAGCTTGGCCTTTTTCATAGTGGAGCTTTGACCTAATTGAAAATATCTCCCCTACGTCATCTGGTCATCACACGTTCATCATAATGGCCACAAAGTATTTTACCAAGTGGGTGGAAGCAATTCCACTAACCTCTATGACTGGATCCTGCATTGCGAAGTTTATTTTGCATAACATCATATGTCATTTTGGTATTCCATCCAAGATCCTATCAGATAATGGGACATCATTCAAGAACAAAGATGTGCATGCTTTGACCACAAAGTACAAAATTTAGCATAGTTTTTCAACACCCTATTATCCACAAGAAAATGGGCAAGCAGAGGCATCAAACAAAATGCTAGTCGCCATCCTCAAAAATATAGTCGCAGACAATCATAAGGATTGGCACATTCAGATCCCGCTTGCCCTATGGGCTTATCGCACTAGCATCCGGACGCCCACTGGGGAAACTCCATTTTTGTTGGTGTATGGCTCTGAGGCAGTCATGCCTCTTGAGTTGGAAATCCCTTCCCTACACATTTCAATGCAAGAGTTCATCAATGATGACACTACGCGGTAGGCCCGGTTAGACCAACTGACATTGCTCAATGAACGATGCATTAATGCTCTCGAGCATTTGTGTATCTATAAAAAGTGACTTAAGAAAGCATACAACATGAAGGTCCACCTAAGGGAATTTTAGGTTGGTGACTTGGTCTTAAAAGAGAACCAACAAAATTCTAATTTGATGTCCCATCTAAGGGACAATTTCATGGCAAAATGGTTAGGTCCTTATGTCATTGATAGTAGAATAGGACCTGGAACATACCGGTTTGCTTCTATTGAAGGAATCAAGGAAATAGAACCCTTGAACATCAGTCATTTGAGGCCATTCCATATCTAGAGAGCCATAGTCCAACCAAATGCTCCAAGGATTCCCAAATCACTTGGTCAACCCTAAATGCCCCAAAGGTATCTATAAACCCTTTGGTCAACCCAAATGCTCCAAGGATTCTCATAATCGCTTGGTCAACCCTAAATGCCCCAAAGGTATCTATAACCCTTTGGTCAAGCCAAAAGCTCCAAGCATTCTCATAATCGCTTGGTCAACCCAAAATCACTCCAAAGGTATCCATAAACCCTTTGGTCCACACCAAAAGCTCCAAGCATTACCATAACTGCTTGGTCAAAATAAATATTCAAAAACAAACAAAAATAATAAAATCATCAAAAATAACAAAAAAAAACATTTTGCATTTCAATTCCATGCATACTCATAAAAATCAAAAATAACAAAAAAAATTGCATTTCAATTCCATGCATACTCATAAAAATCAAAAATAACAAAAAAAAATTGCATTTCAATTCCATGCATACTCATAAAAATCAAAAATAACAAAAAAATTGCATTTCAATTCCATGCATACTCATAAAAATAAAAATACAAAAATATAGGTTGAATTAGGCATCGCATCCATACTTTGCATATTTGTTGGTCATACAAGTCAAAAGCACCATAGACCCTCATTTTCCACATCAAATCCATTTTCATAAATGCATACATACAGAATAACACCATCACCATTTTTAGCATAGTCAGTTGTCTCCTAATGTATATAGGGTTTTCGTCATTCAGTTGTCTTTAAATTTCTAGCCAAAAACTGTACAAAGTTAAATGGATTTTACACGGGAAAGTTTTACTTGGATCACGCCTTGTTACGTAGAATCCCAACACAAATTAAAACACAAAAAATAATTCCTAAGTTGTGTGAACGCAAGAGAAGCCTATAAAGCAGTCTAGGGTACCATAGGTGAAAAATTAGCCTATTCATCCCCCTGTGCCAATGGTTCCAGAATGTTGAGAATTGATAAAAGGACAAGCTCTTCCTTATCCATTCCCCATAATAAATAGTGGTTTTCACCACTACCAAAAATACCAATCACCGTTGGTCCTCAAAGTTGTAAGGATTCGTACTACACATCCCTGCCAAGGATGGGTAGTCATCCCCAAGACCTAAAAGGATCAATGCCATTCAAAGACAAAAATACAACAAACCATCATCACAACCATCTCCACTCACCTTTGGTCTTAAATTTGTAAGGATTTGTACTACATGTCCCTGACTAGGATGGGTAGTCATCCCCAAGGCCTAAAATATCAATGCCCTTACTTAATAGTCTCCATCATCGCCCTTGGTTCCCAAAGTCATAAGGATTCGTACTACACATCCCTGAAAAGGATGGGTAGTCATCCCCCAGGCCAACAGGATCACGGCCATTCACAAGCTCAACCTTACAAAGATCAAAATACAAAATCAAATAACAGTGGTTATCACCACTAGTCACAATCATTGCTCAAAAAGAAAAACAAAGAGAAAAATAAACAGTGAGTTTCATCACTATAAAGACGAGCAAGTATCCCAAATAATTGAGAAAACACATAGCCTGAACTTGAATCTCTGGAATTCTCAGCATTCGAAAAACCATCTAGGTGATCCTCATTACGAGTTTGGTTGATAGCCTACCTAGCAATGGTGGTATCCTAACCGCATGACGATATGTCTATCACATTAGCTTTGTGTGTGCATAGACCAATGTTTGCATGTGGATGAACTAGATTATGGTCCCTTAGATTGTCCCATGGTTTAATCTTACTAAATACAACAACAGAGTTAGTGGAGCTAATTAGGTGATCCTTAGTACAGATTTGGTTGATAGCCTATCTGACACTGGCGGTATCCTGACAAATACCACATAAACGAACTCAATTGCACACACAGGGATGTGAAATAACTTGGTTAAATTCAAGTTGGATTTATACCTTGTTCACAAGTCTTGCGAGATTAATTTATAGTTTTGGCTAGTTAGTTAAAATATTTGAATCTCAGAAAATCTTAACTACATTTTAAAATAACTGTCACATTTCATTCCGTACATCACCATTAGAAAATATGTAAAATACAAAAATAAAATTTTCACATGCAAAGTCATTCCACAACGTCATCCCATTAGTATAGCAAGTCAGGCAAATCTTGCACAGTCTATGGTGCATCGACAAGTCATCAACAACTCATTTCATTCATTCCATATGAATACATCATACAAATTATAAAAATCACATTCATAATCGTATTTTCATACATAAATGTAAATACATGTACATAAAAACAAACAGCAAAAAACATGCATAAAAATGCACCAAAAACAAGCCCTAAAAGTGTTCAATCAGAATGCTTTTGCATTGGACATTCTAGGCATGCAAAATATATGTCGGGGTCACAAATCCTCACTATCCTACTCCCTAATAATGCTACCATAGCTGGAACGCTCCACGGGAAAATGGATTTTTGAGAAATTCATCCCCAAACGGTGTCACTAAAACGGGTCAAAACCCATCCAAAAATAGCAATAACATTACCGAATGAATGCGCTTTTGCACTTGACATTCTTGGCATCCAAAATAGACATTGGGGTTACAAATTTTCATTATCCTACTCCCAAAGAAGGCTACCATAGCCGGACCACTCCACGGGAGGACGAATTTTTGCCAATTTCAGCTCCAAAATGCGTCATAAAAAGGGTTAAAACCCACCAAAAATAGGTCAGAATGTTCAAAAACTGCTTTCGCATTCAATGGTAAACAACTGAAGGCGCCCTTACTTAAGTCATCTTGGGTCAAGTGACTCGTCACTTTTCTCATGTCGGTCATTCCCTCATCGATTCATCACTTGAGGGGGTAGTCACATTGGTCGCCAATCAACAACAATATACCCAATCATGGAAATGACATGCATTCAAAGGATCATTGACAAAGACAATCGCGCCCATACTTGGGGCAGCAAACAAGCAATTATCACAAGCTGATCAAACACTTGGTATTCATGAATCATGAACTCAAGGTTCCCACAGACAAAAGATTACGCCCTTTGCCTATTCATGACTGATCAATGTCCAAGCTCAAGTAACACCTCACCAAACAAGGTTAACACTTGAATGAAGTTCCTTAGCTTGTCAGAAGAAAGGATTCAAGAATGCATGCCCTTTCCATACTTGGGGCATCAAGAGTTGGTTAGGTTACTAAGAAACCCTAATCATTAGTGCTTTGGTTATCTATTTTTGCTCGGTGCTGCACCTTGCATAGTGCTTCCCAAAAAGAGGCATCTGTAGACACCAAAATAGCACCAATCTGATTATGTGACAACGAGCGCTAATCACATTGACACAAACAGCCCCTAGGGTAGCCCCTAGAGGTTAAAAAGTGGTCCTAACCACTTCCAAAAGTAGTTTTAGAGGTCAGATGTCAATTTGGTACCTTTTTGGCACCTTGCTTTCTGCTCGTCCTACTCCAGGATGAATACAAACTAGCATTCATCCCACGCAGGGACGAATAGCAACATTTGTGCGAGGGTGAGGCGAATAGCAAGTTTTACTGGAAAAAAGTCAAACTTTGGTAACTTCACCAGTTAACTGAGGCTTCAGGCCATGCAATTGTGAGGAATAGCTTTTATTCAAGAAGAGAGACTTTAGTGATGAGTGTCTTTATTTTATAAACCTCATGCAAGAAGATTTTTAATCAGGGAGTTAGCTTTTCTCTGAAAATAGGAAAGTTAACTCAAGTGGCGCCCTTGCATGCGCAATTCAAACAAGGAGACGTTAAGGTCTATAAATTGGTGAGTTTTCTCACCCAAAGGATATACAAAGAAGGAGAATTTGAGAAACGAAGTGCTACCAATTTACATACCTACTTGCGATTTATGCCTTCACATCCTTAATCTCTCATTCGAAA
Source organism: Wollemia nobilis (assembly GCA_028583015.1). Classification (NCBI taxonomy): domain Eukaryota; kingdom Viridiplantae; phylum Streptophyta; class Pinopsida; order Araucariales; family Araucariaceae; genus Wollemia; species Wollemia nobilis. The sequence goes on from JAQPPZ010009261.1 coordinate 68,349, forward strand.
GGGAGGTTATTGGGTGACTATTCAAAGCACGAATCCAGACCCAAAACCTAATTTTTGGCCACAACAATCCACAAAATTTGTCGACAACACCCCATAATCAATTTTGGACCCATCCCAAGTGGATTGGTGCTGAAATAGTGTCCCAAACGGTGGGTGTCCTGCCCCCGGGAGCTCCCCAAATAGTCACAGTCCTATTCGCCCCACCCCGGGATGATTAGAAATTTGTAATATATTTCTTTGGTTTTTCTTTTGCATTTGATTCTAGATAGGTTAAATAGGTTACAGTTCAAATTTCATTTCATTCTGAGCAATTTTGACCAGGTTTTTGTTATTTCTTGCCTTCACTAACTTGCAGATGGCACCAGCAAAATATGGGTCCTAGAGGCAAAATTGGAGAAATCTGACCATCTGGGTCTTCCCAAAACACCCCCAATTAGCTAACCCAAACTTTGCAGGTCTTTTGGAGCTTCTTAAGCAAGACATTGAACAAGGTGCTTTCTGACAAATTGTTAGAGTCCTATTCGTCCCACCCTGGAGTGAATACAAATCTGTGAGGAATTTCTAGACTGTTCTTTTTGTAGTGGTCTTCTGATAATATTTTTATGCTTCTATCAAAATTTTAGGTCAATCAAAGGTCATTTGATAGTCGTTTTATTATTTTCATGCATACAATGACAGTAGGCCTTGGGAAATACATGTTTCATTTTGTCTGTAGGTGCTACTAATATTTTCTATTTCTTTGAACTCAAGTTTCTGAAAGCAGAGGAGTAGGAAAGAGCAAATAATCACATACCTAAATCAACGATGATGTTTTGGTCCGCCCAACTTACATGTGGGCACGCGAAAGAAGGAATTGTTATCCATGGATGTTGTGATGAGAAACATATTTGACGCTCCTATCCCCTAAAAAGGAAGGAGATGTATTGTAACACAATTTACAAAGCATATCAATAAAGAGATTACCATATTTCATATTGCTTTTATCTTGTGTCAATTCGTATATGTTCTTTCTTGTTCTCTCTTGTGGCATATTCCTTTTTGTTTCTGTATCCTCGTGCTTTCAAATAGATCAAGAATATGTAGTTGGCTAGCACCATGGATCGCAAGTTACCAAGAAAATAAAGAAATTTCAAACTCCTTGTAATGCTTAGAATGAATTTCATTGTAAATCTATAAATAAAGGTAATGACCTCCTTTCAAAAGGTCGAATATGAAGTGTTTGCTTGCACTACTATGTATATCTTCTGAAATTAGTTAATGAAGAATTACAAGGGATGTTTACGTCAAACTTGCATTTGTATTGATTGCTTGGTCATTATGTTGTAAAGTTATTTTTGCTCTTACTACTATGGTTAGTCTATTATGTTAATTTGGACATCTAAATTAGAGTAAATTGAAATAATTCTTTCTTATACACATGTTTTTGGGAATTCTATTTCTATTAGTTAAGGCATTGATATTATTCTATTAATTTGGATAATTAATGCTTTAGATGTTTGGAATAATTCTTTGAGTGTGTCAAAGACCATCAATACAAAGTGTTGTAGAGTTTTGAATGCTATTAGTCTTGAATACTGCTTCTAAAATTCTAATTTGCTGGAAGATACTCTATGGATGTCTATGTTGTTAGCTTCACCCATATTCATTTCATTCATATGCTTCTAACCATTTTATCCCTACCCTTAAGCTTTTACTATTTTGAGCTAAAAAATAGTCAAAACCTATTAAGTTGACAAGGTATACCAGCATTTTTTGGATGTTGAATCAAAGTGATTTGGTTCTTCTAATGTTTAGTCTAGGTTGTGATTAGTAGGTGTTCACCTTTAAATCTCTCAAGATAATGATCACAGTTCTAGCATTGGCTTGATGACAAACCAGACTACAATAGTTTTTGATATGTCTGATGGGATAATTCCCATCATATATGTTTTTTTTATGTTTTACCTCGAGGAATCAAGATTCATTGAATTATCTTGTTGTTGGAAATATTGAGTTGCCATTGATTTCAAAGGTGCATGATAGGCAAGGCAAAAATATTCCCCAAGGGCGATGAGTCAAAGAAAGGTATATTTAAAGGCATATATTTTAGTTGAAGCAAATCAAGGAAAATATTTTTAAGATAAGGATTATAATATTTAAATATCATATTTAAATATTATACAGAGAAGAACAAAGGTTAAAAGTGGCTTGGGATAAAAATATTAAATATTGCAAGAAAAGGACAAGGTTTAAAAGATAATATTATAATTGCTTGGAAAAATATTTAAAGACCACAAGAGGAGGCAAAGGTTTAAAGACAAAGATTTAATATTTCAAGGGCCAAAGGTTTAAAATATTATAATTTTTATAAGGAAAGGCACCAACGTTTGGAGAGAAAAATAAAAAATATGCATGCACCAACGTTCATGGGTATTGAAGAAAAACCATATAAATAAGGGCACAAAAATTTATTTGGATGTGGGCAAGAAACTATAGCATAATTCAAAAATTATATCTACGTGAGAATCGAAGTAGGTCACATGAAATAGAGGAGAGTGTGCTTGAATAAAAGAGCAAAAATGATAATATCTTTGTCATGCTATGATTTGATTTTCATCTAGGTGGCTAGTCTAGCTGGTCACCTAGCTGGTGCTAAGGTGCTACCGATAGAAAGGTTGTGGGTTCAAAACTTGTAAGTACCATTTTGATTGAGGAAATAGTTTCTATTTGAAGAGCATTAATGAAGAGCATTTTATTTATGACATACTACATGGATAGTTATACCCGCTTGGGTAGCTGAACGGGTTCCCTAGCTAGCGCTAGGACACCATGGAGCAGGAGGTCATATGGTAAAAATCTATAGGCACTATTTTGTGACGCAAAGGAAGGAAATCGTGTGCTTGGCTTATGGTTGAAGGTATGGATAAAATTTTTGGTTAAATTTAATTTGAAAGATAGAAATCATTCACTGGGCTTGTTGATTAAAAAGGGGGCAAAATATTTTGTTTTAAATTTAAATTAGAAAAGGATTTATAAGGTGTATTAAGTTTTATTTGGAAATTGTAAATTTTGCATATTAGAAAAGGAGTTATAAGGTGTATTAAATTTTATTTGGAAATTGTAAATTCTGCATGTTAGAAAAGGAGAAATAAGGTGTATTATGGTTTAATTTTTAATTGTATTTTTGCATGATAGAAAAGGGAAATTTGAGGGTTTTAGTCAGCATTAAAAGCTTTATTTTGTGAGACTAAAAAGGAGTTATAGAGTATTATTTTTCAAGCTTTATTGTGCACATTTTTTGGGAAGGTTTTTTGTGGATGATTTTCTATCTATGCAAGAAATAGAAAATTACTAACCAAATTTTTGAAGGAAATAAAAAAAAAGTTATTTTTCCAAGACAAGTTTGAGAAGCTCATTATCATCATGGCAATTTTTTAGGTATGGTGATTTAATTCATTTCTCAAGGGTGGTTTTATTTGAGAAAATATTTTTTATGTCATAAGGTTGGAGATATAAGGAATTATTAGATGTGCATTTTTTTTTGCCTAAAACTGGGAATAATTTATAAAGAGTCATATATCAGTTTTGAGAGCTAAGTTATTCATTGATTTTGATTGAAATAAGAGAGTGAACGTGCAAGAGTTATTGGGCAAATTTGTAAGAAATTTTATATATTATTCATAATTGATTTTGGGTGTAGATGAGATGGATAGACTTGTCCATTGTGATTAGTTTTTGAAGTAAAGGTGGAAATCAAAAATCACCAAGTCAGTTATCTAGTACTAGACTAAAGCTACATTTTGATGTAATAAATGTGAGACATGTGAAAGCGATAAACTTAATGAATATGAAAGAATATATTGGGCATTTGTTATTGCATATCATTCTCTATATGTTCTTGAAGATAAAATAATTATGGGTAGAATATGTCTGAATTACTTTAGTTGAAGAAAGCACTTTTGGGAAATATATGAGTACTATTGTGAGCAAGATTGAGCAATGTTTAAGTAGGATTGTGAGAATATTTGAGAAGGATTATGAGTAGAATTATGAGCAGGTTTGAGCAGGTTATTTAAGCAAAATTGAGCAGATTATGCAAGTAGTATTAAGCAAGTATTGTGAGAAGATTACAGTAAGCCTTGTGTGTAGGCTTGGAGTAGATTAAAGTAGGTTTTGGAACAAATTTGAGCAAGCCTTATGTAGGCTTGGATCAGATTTGAACAGAGTTGAGAGCTAGTTTTGGGATCAAATTTGAGCAAGCCTTGTGTAGGCTTGGAGAAAATTTGAGCAAATTTGAGAGCATATTTTGGAGCAAATTTAAGCAAGCCATGTGTAGGATTGGAGTATATTTGAGTAGAGTTGAGAGTATATTTTGAAATATATTTAAGCAAGCCTTGTGTAAAGGCTTGAAGTAAATTAGAGCAGAGGGAATTGAGGTGTCCTATGGATAGAGGTCCACAAACCTTAGCAAGAGGGGATTGGTGTCTCTTGTGGATAGAGGTCCATGAACTAGAGCAAGAGAGGATTGGTGTATCTTATGGATAGAGGTCCATGAGATAGATCAAGAGGGTATTGGCATATCCTATGGATAGAGGTCCATGAACCAGAGCAAGAGGGGATTAGTGTCTCCTATGGATAGAGGTCCATAAACCAGAGCAAGAGGGTATTGTTGTCTCCTATGGATAGATGTCCAAAAACTAGAGTAAAATGGGATTGGTGTCTCCTATGGATAGAGTTCCACAAACCAGAGCAATAGGGGATTTGTTTCTCCTATGGATAGAGGTCCATGAACTATAGCAAAATGGATAAGTGTCTTATATGGATAGAGTTCCACAAACATTGTAATAGGGAATGAGTTCCCAAGAATTTTATTGAGAAATTTATAAGAAATATTTCTCTGTGGATGTAGCCCACATTGGGTGAACCATGTTAAATCTATGTCTCTCATGTGTGTGATGATTTATGCATTGTTTCATTATTGCAATTGATAATGTTGAATGATATTGCTTTGAAAAGAAAAGTAAAATTTTGATCTTATAATGTTCAACCCCATATTAGAATAAGTTTATGTTCTTCAATTGGTATCATAGTGAGTTCCTTCTTGAAAGCCTAATAGCTTGAAGGAATATATTACAAGAACAAACACGGCTCATAAGGAAGTATTTTCATAAAATAGGGCTCCATTATTTGATGGGACTAACTATGATTTTTGGAGTGTGGGGAAGAAGACTTATTTGATGGCACATGGATATGATACATGGAAATCCATTATCTTCATTGCCTTAGCATTATATTAAATGAAAATGGATTCACACCATCTACAAATCCTCTTACATATGCAAGTGGTAAGAAACCATATGAAGATAATGCCAAGGAAATGAATGCAATTTTGAGTGGATTATGTGAATAAAAGTTTGTGAAATTCATGCAATGCACTTCAGAAAAATAAATATGGGATAAGTTATAGATAATATATGGATATGACAAAGTCAAAATTGCAAAACTTCAAACACACAAGAGGAATTTTGAATACTTGAATATAAAATATGATGAAGATATTGTTATGTATCTACTTCATGTTGATGAGATTTTCAACACCATTCGTGGACTTGGAGAAAATATTGAGGAAAATACTATTGTTCAAAAAATATTGAGGTCACCCCCTATAAGATATGATGCAAATTTTGTAGCAATAGAAGAGATGAAGGATCTCAAATCTTTAAGTATGGATGAGCTACATGGAATTCTCATAGCCTATGAGATGAGGATAGAAAAAAAAACAAACATAAAAAAGAGAGGCAACATTCAAAGCTTCAAATAAGGAAAATAATAAAGAACAAGAATCAAGTGATTAATAAAGTAGTGAAGAAAATGCTAACTTTGTGAGAATAAATAAGAAGGGTCCAAGAAAACACAAAAATATGCTGATTGTGAAACATTTTAGTTTTGGTAACATTGGTCACTATGCAACTAATTGTCCACAAAATAGAGGTAGTAGTAATGAAGAAGAAAATTATTACAAGAAAAATAAGGAAATAATGTTTTATATGAAAATAAAAATAGGCATGGTCAAGGCAAGCATGAGAAGAATATATTTCAAAGACACAAGAAGAGTTTTTATGTTGAAGAAGCAAGTAGTGCTTCAAGTGATAGTGATGAGAACCTATATGATAGTGAAAAGGAAGAAATCCTATTTTGGCCATAGAAGAGAATGAACATGCTCCTATTGTCAAAGACCAAGAATAAGAGAAATAAGATGCTCTTGTGATTAAAGACCTAGAAAAGGAGAAAGACTCAAAAAATTAAGAAGAAACCATGGTTAACATAGAGGAGGAACTTATTACTGCTTTGAAGAATTGAAAAGAGTTAGAAAAAAGAATTCAGTATTAAAGGCTCATGTTCAAGAGGATGAGGAAACAAAGACAAAGCTCCTACAAGATATCATAGACTTAAAAGTGAAGGTTGAAGAGACAAAAATAATTGAAGAAGTTATGGTTGAGAAATTAAAGGTAAAAGAACTAGAATGTGAAATACTAGAACATGAAGCTGACATTCTAAGGAAGGGACTTGAGAAATTCAATAATAAGATATATAAATTTAGGAAAAGCTCAAAATATTTGGATGATATTATCAAAAAATAGATATCTTCATTTATGAATTATGGACTTTGTTATGAGGAAGATCAAGAGGTACAAGAAGACGAGTCAAGATCAAGAGAAATAGAAGCATCAAAGAAGGTATTTGAAGAAGAGCCTAAGACCCATATTGATAATTTGAGAAGTGGTAGTATCAAAGAGGAATAAAACCAATAATCATCAAGTAACAGGGACCATCACAAGAAAAACAAAGAAAGAATCATGAGATCAAGGCGAGATGAATATTTCTTCCAAGGTTATTGTTTCTCATGTAATAATTTTGGTCATAAATATATACATTGCAGGGTTCATGATAAGAATTATTTGGCTTCACCAAGAGAAATTTCAAGTCATTTGCACTTTCCAAAGACTACATAATCATGTGTTTCAATTGCAATTTTTTTGGGCATAAAGAAAAATGGTGTAGAACAATGTTTCCTAAATTTTTGAAGACAAGTAAGAAGAAGTAAAGTGAAAATGTTCAAAGAGGTATGACTTCAAAAGTTTGGAGAAAGAAAATGAAACAAGAAGAGGAGCATAGTAATTTGGGAGTTTCACTCCCATACCATAATTGATCACCTCAATAAAAGGAGTTAGTGAGGGGGCTGAGTTAAGTGTATTATTTTTAACCCCAAGGAGCCCTTTGCAATTGATGTCAAAGGGGGAGAATTTAGTGAGGGGGAGAAGCTTGTCAGCAAAAGTAGATCTAGAATCCAATTGTAGTAAAAGAAATTTAATTTTTGAAGGTTTACCATCAATGACAAAGGGGGATATTGTTGGAAATATTGAGTTGTCATTAATGTTAAACGTGCATTATAGGCAAGGAAAAAATATTCTCCAAGGGTTATCAGACAAAGCAAGGTATATCTCAAGGCAAGCATATATTTCAGTTGAAGCAAAGCAAGGAAAATATTTTTAAGATAAGGATTATAGTATTTAAATATTATACAGAGAAGAACAAAGGTTAAAAGTGGCTTGGGACAAAAAGATTAAATATTGCAAGAAAAGGACAAGGTTTAAAAGATAATATTATAATTGCTTGGAAAAATATTTAAAGACCACAAGAGGAGGCAAAGGTTTAAAGATAAAGATTTAATATTTCAAGGTAAAAAGGTTTAAAATATTATAATGTTTTGTAAGGAAGGTGCCAACGTTTGGAGAGAAAAATAAAAAATATGCATGCGTTGACGTTCATGGGTATTGAAGAAAAACCATATAAATAAGGGCACAAAAATTCATTTGGATGTGGGCAAGAAACTATAGCACAATTCAAAAATTCTCTCCATGTGAAAATCGAAGTAGGTCACATGAAATAGAGGAGAGCGTGCTTGAAGGCAAGAGCAAAAAGGATAATATCTTCATCATGCCATGATTTGGTTTTCATCTGGGTGGCTAGTCCAGCTGGTTGCCTAGCTGGTGCTAAGGTGTTGTCGATAGGAAGGTTGCGGGTTTGAAACTTGCAGGCACCATTTTTATTGAGGAAATAGTTTTGGTTTGAAGAGCATTAATGAAGAGCATTTTATTTATGACATGTTGCATGGATAGTTCTACCCATTTGGGTAGCCCAGCTGGTCACTTAGCTAGTTCTGGTCACTTAGCTAGTTCTAGGGCATCATAAAGTAGATGGTTGCAGGTTCAATACCTGCAGGTTCTATTTTGTGAGGCAAAGGAAGGAAGTAATGCACTTGGCTTATGGTTGAAGGTATGGAATTTTTTTTGGTTAAATTTAATTTGAAAGATAGAAATCATTCGTTGGGCTTGCTAATTAAAAAGGGGGCAAAATATTTTGTTTTAAATTTAAATTAGAAAAGGAGTTATAAGGTGTATTAAGTTTTATTTGGAAATTGTAAATTCTGCATATTAGAAAAGGAGTTATAAGGTGTATTAAAGTTTATTTGGAAATTGTAAATTTTGCATGTTAGAAAAGGAGAAATAAGGTGTATTATGGTTTAATTTTTAATTGTATTTTTGCATAATAAAAAAGCTTTATTTTGTGAGACTAAAAAGGAGTTATAGAGTATTATTTTTCAAGATTTATTGTGCACATTTTTTGGAAAGGTTTTTGTGGATGATTTTCTATCTATGCAAGAAATAGAAAATTACTAAAAAAAAATTTGAAGGATAAAAAAGAAAGTTTTTTTGCCAAGATAGGTTTGAGAAGCTCATTATCATCAAGGCAATTTTAGAGGTATGCTAATTTAATTCTTTTATAAAGAGTGGTTTTTTTTGAATAAATATTTTTGGTTTCATAAGGTTGGAGATATAAGGAATTATTGGATGTGCATTATTTTTGCCTAAAATTGGGAATAATTGATAAAGAGTTATAGATCAGTTTTGAGAGCTAAGTTATGCATTGGTTTTTATTGAAAGAAGAGAGTGAATGTGCAAGAGTTATAGATCAAATTTGTAAGAAAGTTTGTGTATTGTTCATAATTTATTTTGGGAGTAGATGAGATGGAAAAACTTGTGCATTGTGATTGGTTTTTGAAGTAAAGGTGGAAATTAAAAATTACCAGGTTAGTTATCTAGTGCTAGACTAAAGCTACCTTTTAATGTAATAAATGTGAGATATATTAAAGCAACATAATTAATGAATATGAAAGAACATTTTATGAATTTGTTATTACATATCATTCTCTATATGTTCTTGAAGATAAAATAATTCTAGGTAGAATATGTCTAAATTACTTTAGTTGAAGAAAGCACTTTTGGGAAATATATGAGTACTATTTGTGAGCAATATTGAGCAATATTTAAGTAGGATTATGAGTAGGATTGTGAGCAATATTATGAGCAGTGTTATTGAGCATATTTGAGTAGGATTTAGTAGGTTATGTGAGCAGTATTGAGTAGGTTATGTGAGTAGGATTGAGTAGGTATTGTGAGAATATTTGAGTAAGCCTTGTGTGTAGGATTGGAGTAGATTAGAGCAGGTTTTGGAGTAGATTTGAGAAAGCCTTATGTAGGTTTGGAGCAGATTTGACTAGAGTTGAGAGTAGGTTTTGGAGAATATTTTAGCAAGCCTTGTGTTGTCTTTGATTAGATTTGAGCAAATAAAAAAATAGGTTTTGGAGAATATTTGAGAAAGCATTCTGTAGGTTTGGAATAGATTTGAGAATATGAGAGTAGGTTTTGGAGAATATTTGAGCAATCCTTGTATAAAGGATTGGAGCAAATTAGTGTAGAGGGAATTGATGTCTCTTGTGGATAGAGGTCCAAAAACTATAGTAAGAGGAGATTGGTATCTCCTATGGATAGAGGTCCATGAACCAGAGTAAGAGGGGATTGGTTTCTCCTATGGATAGAGGTCCACAAACTATAGTAAGAGGGGATTTGTGTCTCCTATGGATATAGGTCCAAGAACTAGAGTAAGAGGGGATTGGTGTCTCCTACGGATAGAGGTCCACAAACCATAGTAAGAGGGGATTGGCGTCTCCTGTGGATAGAGGTACATAAACCAAAGAAAGATGGGATTGGTGTCTCCTATGGATAGAGGTCCATGAACCAAATCAAGAGGGGATTGGTGTCTCCAATGGATAGAGTTCCACAAACCATAGAAAGGGGATAGGTATCTCCAATGGATAGAGTTCCACAAGCATTGTAATAGGGAATGAGTTTCCAAGATTTTTTTTGAGAAATTTATAAGAAATATTTCTTCGTGGATGTAGCCCACATTAGGTGAACCATGTTAAATATGTGTCTCATGTGTGTGATGATTTGTGCATTGTTTCATTATTGCAATTGATAATATTGGATATTGCTTTGGAAAGAAAAGTAAAATTCTGATCTTATACTTTTCACCCCCTCCCTCTCAGTATAAGCTTGTGTTCTTCACTTGATATCATAAGCGAACAAAGTAAATTCACTTGGTGACTCCCTGAGATTAAGACCCAAAAAAAACTTAGTCAAAATATTTACACTTTCATGTCTACTAGAATTTTTGGTAAGGAAGTGATCAGGCTACCAATTTTTATGAGTTATTCTTGAAATCCAAGTATTCAAGGTATCCATATTTTAAAAATTTCATAGAATAATTTCAAACATCATCCTCTACCTTAGACTCTTCTAGTACCAATACTTCATGTATCCAAGTTGATATGGATCCTGATAAGGATGCAACTCAATAGAACTATCCTAATTAGAATACTAAAACCCCACTATCATTTTAGGTTATGCATGATATCCTTCAAACCACAATCAAATCCATACCTACCTATGATGGTATTTGAATAACATCGTATGATCATTTCCAATATGTGTTTTCCATGGTAGCTATCCATAAAATTTGGTACAAAGATGTTATTGTAAAATTATTGGTTCTTTCCTTTAGGGGTAAGATACTACATTGGTTTAGAATCTTATAAAATGGTTCCATCAAAAATTGGGCTGACTTAGTTGGGCTCTTTGTATAATATTTCAATAAGTTTGCAGACCCATTTTTGCTCCTAACATAGTTCATAGTTATCCAAAGGTATACTCAAGAGTTAGTGTTTGATATCAACCTTTGGTTTAGTAGAACTTGGAAGAGAATCCCCAATGAATTCAGACCAACTTCTCACTTGTATTATAGATATTATATCAGAACCTTAGGATTTAATATTGGATTACAAACCTAGAAATCTAGAAAAACCACATTTCCTCATGTTTATAAAATAGTGGTCCATTTCGAAGATATCTTTATTTCAATAGGAATATTACCTCCCAAACATGTTACTCCATACACTCTTGCAATCATGCAAAAACCTTCAACCACATATTTTCCTACCATGAACCCCCTACCATTGACATCCCATTTACCTCTATTAAATCCATTTATTCCACCTAAGTTACCTACTACCATACCCTTACCACCATTACCATATCAAAAACCTCAAGAGTCTCCATTGCTCCTTGATATTCAATTTTTTTTAAATACTATTAACAACAAGGTCAATGCCTTAGAAAAAATAGAAATAGAAATATCTCAGCAAAGGAAATTTTCTTAAATTAACAAATATCAAAAGCCTAGTTCAAGCAACAATGCAGGGCCAATAGTTAATACTAGTCAAGAGGAATACAATTCCAATCTTAAGACTACTCTATTCAATTTTTGGTGCTTGGTCTGCAATGATCCCTATGATATTGATTATTTCTACATGTATCAACACCATGTCTAGTAGGCCATAGAAAAATCTAAGATAACCCAAAAGGGAAGATTTAACATGTTGTGGTAGTGTGAGAAAGTGTTGAGTATGCCCAACTTATGTGAACTGGAATCTATTTCATTATTAACTAGATCTGGGAAAAAATTGTTCTAGGTTGACTCCTAAAAATTAGGATCATTTCAAATTCCCTCTTAGAATAAAAAATACTATATCCCACCAAAAAAATATAGATTTCATATTCCTCAAGTAGTCGAGAAAGGAGATTTGGCTCCTATGGGATAGGAGAAAGATAGAAATGAAAAAAAGTAGAGTGAGAAGGATAAATAGTAGTCAAGTTCCACAGAGGAGGCAAGAGAAAAGTTATAGTTGCCTTCTATTACCAAGTGATAAAGGATTGACATCACACAATAGTATAGGAGAATATTCAAAGAAATAAAAAAGAGGAGATAAATCCATTAGAGAAGTCTAAATTTAACATTGTTGAGGAACTAAAGAAAACCCCATCTAGGGCAAGCCTCTATGATACACTCTTTCTCTCTGGTCAAATTTATTATTGAAATATTCTATTAACAAAAAATCATAAGGGAGAGATATTGCCACTATGCTTAATCAGGCTCATGACCAGGAAAAAATATCTCCTACTATCCTAAAAAATAATCCTCCTCCATTCTATATTTCTCTTAGGATGCAAGGGTGGATAGTTCACAATTGCATGATTGATTCAAGGGCTTCCACAATAGTTATGCCCAATGTTTTTTGATGATATTGGGATGATATCTACCTTCTCTTGCCAAGGATTTTTACAACAATATGGTACCTTGGTAAATATTGTATGATTTGTGAAATATGTATTGATGACATTACATAGAGCTTCTAAGATCACTATTGTGCAATAAATTGTGGTGGTAGACCTTGAGCCCTATTTTAGCCTATGTAATTTGAGAGAATTTACTACTAAAATAGGGGTATATATGTATTTAGACTAATCTGGCATGATGATCCTTCACAAAGAAAATAGGATAAGTCTAACTCCTAAAAAATCTATCACTTATCATATTTACAAGATAGAGGAGGATATGTACAATAACTCCATCATGGAATAACCAGAATTGGTAGAACTCCTTGAGGATTTAGAGGTTGATGATCAGCTAAAATTTTAAAATACCCATGATCTTATAGAAATAGGGATGTGTACATACAACATATCATATGAATCAGTGAAAAAACCCCTTGCTATTTCCAACCAATATTTCAAATAATATAAAATAAGGATAATGCAATTTGATGAAGCAAGATGCAGAAATGGAGTTGGGGTAGGTGTAGTTTTAAAATCTCCATTAGAGGGAGTCAAAATATTTTCTTTCAAACTCACTTGGTCTTGCACAAAAAAATACCGCAGAATATGAGGCTTTATGCGTAGTATTTATGCAAGCAAAGAATATGGGTATCAAAATGTTGGATATTTATAGTAACTCAGAGCTATTTGTGAACCAAGTCATAGGAAAATATAGTAGTAAGAATCACTATTTAAAATCTTATAGAAATAGATTTTAGGACTTGATGGAAGCTTTTGATGCACTAAACTTACATGTTGTCCCAAGGCAGCAAAATAGTTTGGCTAATACTTTGGCTATCAAAGGCTCAAATTTCTCTTCTTATGTAGACTATGGATCCTCTAAGGACAAAAGAGTTAAGCTCATATTCAAACCAACAATGCAAAATAGACAAATATATTGGCAAGTGTTTGAGAGTGATGAGCATATTATTTATTAAGGAAGTTGATTGTGATTTTTCTCAAAGTGATCTAACTCAAAAAATTGATCAACAATGAATTATATAGCTAAAAACAATCACATAGCTAAAGTATTGATCACTTTGGAAAGCATATCAAATAAGTAGGATGAAAATATATGACAACAACTAAAATTAGATGACAAGATCTATAGAGAAATTGAAGTAGAAAATTGAAAAATTTTGAAGTTTGGCATCCAATGCACTGCAAATGAGGCCGAAACATTCAAATATTTTTCATAGGTATTGGGACATACTATATTGGACTTATGATGACATAAATATTTATGATAAAAGTGTAATTAAACACACCATTGAGCTATTACTTGATGCCAAACTGTTCAAACAGAAACAATGAACAGTAAATTCCAAAATAGAGGTGATCATGAGACAAGAACTGTTTAAGTTATTGAAGGCTAAAATAATCTACCCTATCAAGCACTCTACCTGGGTTGCCAATTTGGTCCCATTAAGGAAGAAAAATGGTGATATCCACCTCTGTGTAGACTTCAGGAATATGAACCAAGCACCTCTGAAAGATCAGTATCCCTTACCACAAATTGATCAGATTTTATGAATTGTAAAAGCGGTAGAAATATTCTCTTTACTAGATGGCTTCTTTAGGTACAATCATATTTGGGTCAAATAAGAAGATCAACATCAAACTACATTCACTACAAAGTGGGGCACCTTGGCCTATCATAGAATTCCATTTGGTCTATCAACTATTGGTGCCACTTTTAAAGGGCAATGGATTATGCTTTCAATAAGCTTATTAACAAAATAATATTTATTTACTTGGATGATATGACTATGTTTTATCACAAAAATTAGGATCATATTCATCATTTGGATCAAGTTTTCTAGAAATGCATAGAATTTCGCTGATCTTGAATCCCAAAAATCAATCTTTGCAGTCCATAAGGGGAAATTATTGGGTCATGTAGTGTTAGAACAAGGAATGTCCATTGATCTAAACATAATAAAAGTAATATTGGAAATACCTCTCCCAATGAATAAGAAGGATCTTCAGTATTTCTTTGGTAAAATTAACTTTGTGAGAAAATTTATTTCAGATTTTTCTCAAATTGTTAAGCCAATCTCAAAATTACTCAAGAAGAATGTTGATTTCAAGTGGACTAACAAAAGGAAAAAATCCTTTGAATTAATAAAGCAAGCCATTTCTATAGCTCCAATTTTGGTTAACCCAGATTTTGATAAGGACTTCATCTTATATGCTTATGGGGTTGAAGAGAGTTATGATGTTGTGCTAACTCAAAAGGATGACCAAAACAATGAGAATCCCATATTATTTTGTAGTCAAACACTTCATGAATATAAGATAAAATATAATTTCATAGAAAGACAAGTGTTTGCAATCATAAAATATTTGAATAAATTCAGGTATTACCTAGCTCAAAGAAAAACATTGGTATATGTAGTCCACCCTGATATCAAAACCTTCATATTACAAGGAGATCTTGGTGAAAATAGAGAAGGATGGATCACAAAGATCCATGAGTTTGACATAAAGATATGATGTAGGAGCATCCAGTGGTGTAAGAGTGATCTTGCATCACCTGAAAAAAAAAAAAATTGTAATTTTGTTTTTTATTTTTTTTTATTTTGTAAAACTAGTAAAACTTGCAGGAGATTTTTGAAGGTCTTAAAGGTCAAATTTGAGGATTTTTGACTAGGTTGCCCCGCTTAGCTCGTTTCATGTTGTTTTTGAAAATATGCTGTAATAGTCAATCGAGTCAATGAGTGCGAAGTTAACACCTCGACAAGTTGCCCCCAAAATTCAAATTTCAATTTGAATGGTTTTAGGTGGGAAAAAGGAAAAATAGGGTATTTGAGGGAATTTTTGAAATTGTAAAGGGGCTTCTCTCTTGTATCCTTATTTTTGGCATGAAAGTAATGAAAGGTTGGATTCTATGACTGGTTCAAAGGAAAAATACCTATGTATCATTTGTTTGGTGTTGCTAGTGTAACGTGATCTACATCAAGTGGTATCATAGAGGGAGTTCCTGAGTGTGTAAACAGATCATCGGATGTGAGGCAGTTTACACTAGGATTTGTGGTTAGGGTTTGTGAGAGAAGTGAGCAGAATGCCTCCATAAAGAAACTATGGTGGTGGGAGAAATATGGTGCCAGAGGATGATTTCAGAGCTTTGCAAAGGCAAGTTTAGGCTCTGCAAGAGGAGCTGCATAGAGGGTTTAAGCCAAGGAAATACGAAGGTAGTGAAGATGAAGTTGAAGAAGAAGAGGACCAGTTTGAGGAAGAAGAAGAGGTAGTAGATCCTGCAAAAAATAGGTTATACAAATCCATATCTCAGATTGGAAAGAGACCGAAGATGGAGGTTTCTACGTATTCTAAAAATCTTGATCCGGAGGAGTTGATTGACTGGATTAATGATTTGGAAGAATACTTTGAGTATGAGGAGGTTGAAGGTCCTGATAGGGTCAAGTTTGTTAAGACCAAGCTAAAGGGTCATGCCAGCATATGGTGGAAGGGAGTGCAGATAGACAGAAATAAAAGAGGAAAAGAAAGGATAACAAAATGGGAGCGAATGTTGGAGAAGTTGAAGAGGCAGTTCATCTCGGGTGACTATGAGTTGGATCTGCTAAAGAAAATGCAAGGTTTGAGGCAATCAAGTTTGTTAAAGAATACACAGAGGAGTTTTATAAAATTGTAATTAGAATAGGCCATTCAGAGGCCAACAAGGAGAAGGTAGCCCGTTATATTAATGGGTTACGAGCAAGTATTCAAGAGGAGTTAAGTCCGGTCAGGATGACCACCATAGAGGATGCTTACCAGTTTGCCCTGAGGGTTGAAGAGAAGCTGAATAGAAGGTTTGAGAGCAAGCAAAGAGGAAGAGGTCATGGTGGAAGAACTAGTGGAAGAACAAATGGAGGACGAAATGAATATTATAAGAAGAATGGAGAAGCTAGCAGTAGTCAAGACCAAAAGGGAGATAATGCTTACCGCCCCTATGATCAGAGCAATGGTTACCAGAGAGGAAGAAGAAGGTCTGGACGAGGGTTTGGAAGAGGAAGATTTTGTGGAACTTGTTTCCATTATGGTGAAGGACATCGAGCATACGAGTGTCCACAACACCAAGAGAGGATAAATAGGAGGCCTGAAGGTAATGCTCGAGCTGCGGTCGTTGATGAAGGTGCCGAATATGAGCACTCTGAAGAAGCAGAAAGAGGAGAAGTGCTAATCACGAGGAGAGCCTTGTTGAATGAGGAGAGAGACCTAGATCAGAGGAAGAGCTTATTTTGCACAAGGTGTAAATGTGTAGGTAAGATCTGTAATATTATCATAGACAATGGTAGCATAGATAACCTAGTTTCAGAAGGAATGGTTACCAAATTGCAATTAGAGAGGAAGAGACACCCACATCCATATCGGATTGCGTGGTTACAGAAGGACCATAGGGCTTTGGTTAGTGAGCAATGCTTGGTAAAATTTAATATTGGGAATTACCATGATGAGGTCCTGTGTGACATCCTGCCTATGGATGCTTGACATTTGTTGTTGGGAAGGCCATGGTAGTTTGATTGGTGTGCAGTGCATGATGGTCGTGCCAACACTTACTCCTTGACAAAGAATGGAGTGCACCATAAGTTGAAGCCCTTGAAGGAGGTGGATGAAAATGTATGTAGTAGTGCTAGAATATATTTAGTTGAAGGGAGAACGTTTTTGGATGGTTTGAAGCATGAGCACATGTGCTATGCATTAATTCCTAGAGTTAGGGAAGAAGAATGCAAAGATACCCCAGTAGAAGTCTTAGGTCTGTTAGAATAATTTCTAGATATTATATCAGATAATGTGCCTAAGGGTTTACCACCAGTGAGAAAGATCAGTCACCATATATATTTGTTACTAGGATCTAATTTACCCAATAAGGCAGCCCATAGAATGACTCTTGTAGAAAGTGAGGAGCTAAATAGGCAAGTCCAAGAGTTGCTAAAAAAGGGTCTGATTCAAGAGATCTTGAGTCCATGTGCAGTACCTACAGTACTAGCACCAAAGAAATATGAAGAGTGGAGAATGTGTACAGACTCTCAAGCTATTAACAAGATCACCATAAAATACAGATTTCCATTGCCAAGGATGGATGATATTATGGACTGTTTGAGTGGAGCCAAGTACTTCACAAAGATTGACCTGAAGAGTTGGTACCATAAGATTCATGTCAGAGAAGGAGATGAGTGGAATACAGCCTTCAAGACCAGAGAAGGTTTGTATGAGTGGTTGGTCATGCCATTTGGGCTAACCAATGCGCCAAGCACATTCATGCAGTTGATGAATGAGTTATTGAAGGAGTTTTTAGGAAAATTTGTCATTGTCTATTTGGATGACATTTTAATATTTAGTAGGACCCTGGAAGAGCACCGGATGCATATCAGAAGGGTTTTTGAGAAGCTGAGGGAGGAGCAGTTGTTGATTAATTTGAAGAAGTGTAGTTTTGTGAAGAAGAAGTTAGTGTATCTAGGATTTGTCATCTCAGTCGAAGGTCTAAAAATGGACCCAAAAAATGTGAGGGCTATCATCGAATGGCCTACTCCAAGAAGCATAACTAAGGTAATATCATTTCATGGTATAGCAAGTTTTTACAGAAAATTCATTAGAAATTTTAGCAGTATTTGTGCACCCCTTACAGAAACATTGAGAGGGGATAAGAAAGAATTTAAGTGGAGCTTAGGAGCATATAAGAGCTTTGATATGTTGAAGAAGAAGGTCACAGAGCAACCTGTTTTGGCACTTCCAAATTTTAATAAGGTATTTCAGGTAGATTGTGATGTTAGTGGTAGTGCCATATGAGCTGTATTGAGTCAAGAAGGTAAACATGTTGCTTATTTTAGTGAGAAACTCAATGATGCTAGGAAGAAGTATTCAGTTTATGATCAAGAGTTTTATGTTGTATTTTAGGCTCTAAAGAAGTGGAGACATTATTTGTTTCCAAAAGAGTTTTTTCTATATACTGATCATCAGGACTTATAGTTTATTAATAGCCAAGGGAAGCTAAATCAGAGGCACTTGAAGTGGGTTGAGTTTCTACAGATTTATACCTTTGTGTTGAAGCACGGGAGTGGAAAGTCAAATAGAGTTATAGATGCCTTAAGTAGAAGGCAATGTTTTTTGATAGAAATGAAGGTGGAAGTTGTAGGGTTTGACGAACTTAAGTGTTTTTACCCTGAAGATCCTGATTTTGCAGAGGCTTGGAGGGCTTGCTTGGCACCTGTTACTTTAGATAGGACTAAGTGGTTGGATTTTTTGGTTCAAGATGGAATGTTGTTTAGAGGAAATCAATTATGCATTCCAAGGAGTTCAATGAGGGATAATCTAGTCAAGGAGAAACACATTGGAGGGTTGGCTGGACACTTTGGTCAGGATAAGACCATTGCCATTGTTAGTGAGAACTACTATTGGCCACATTTGCAGCAAGATGTGAAGAGGTTTGTGCAAAGTTACAAAGTATGCTAGATGGCAAAGGGGGTGAGACAGAACACTGGGTTATATCAGCCATTACCTGTACCAGAGAGACCATGGGAGGACATCAGCATGGATTTTTTTCTTGGCCTACCAAGGACACAGAGGGGAAATGACTCCATATTTGTGGTGGTTGACAGGTTTTCAAAGATGGCACATTTTATTCCCTGCGAGAAAAATAATGATGCAGTTCATGTTGCAGATTTATTTTTCAAAGAGGTGGTACGACTTCATGGTCTACCAAAGAGTATAGTTTCTGACAGAGATACCAAGTTTGTTGGGTATTTCGGGAGAACCTTGTGGAAGAAATTGAAGACAGATTTGAAATTCAGTTCTGCATACCACCCATAGACTGATGGAAAAATAGAGGTGGTGAATAGAAGTTTGGGTAATCTATTGAGATGCTTGATAGGAGATAAGCCCAAGGGATGGGATTTGGTTTTGCCACAGGTGGAATTTGCATACAACAATTTTGTCAATAGGAGTACTAACAAATCTCCATTCTAGATAATATATGGGAGCAATCCAAGAAATGCTTCTGAGTTGAGGAGGATGGATACAAGGGAAAAGTGCAGTGTTGAGGCTGAGGACTTTGTAGAGCATCTAAAGAGCTTGCATGAAGAAGTAAAGAAGCATATTACTAAGATGAATACTCAATATAAGACAAGGGCAGACCAAAAGTGACGGTTTAAGGAATTTGAAGTGGGATATGAAGTTATGGTCCATTTGAGAAAAGAAAGGTTTCCTGCTAAAACCTATAACAAGTTGAAGATGAAGAAATTTGGACCATGCAAAATCATAGAAAAATGGGATTCAGGCAATGCATATGAAGTGGAATTGCCAAGTGGGCTTAACATATCACATGTTTTAAACATTTTAGATTTGGTAGAATACCATGAAGGAGACAATGGTGAGGGACCAGTAGCAGAATTGTGGAATATTCCAGCATCTACTCTAGATACAGAAGAGATAGAAGAGATCCTGGATACATGCATCGGCAAAAGTACCAAAAATAGGCGATATGCAGAATATCCGGTTAAGTGGAAAGGTAGACCTGTTGAAGATTCATCTTGGTTGTCGAAGGCTGAGGTTGAATGCCTTGGTTTTCTTCCAACAATAAAGAAGTGAAGGTCACTTCTCAAAATTACCCTGGGTGTCTGATGCAGGAGCATCCAGTGGTGTAAGAGTGATCTTGCATCACTTGAAAAAAAAAAATCGTAATTTATTTTTATTTTTATTTTTATTTTGTAAAACTAGTAAAACTTGCAGGAGATTTTTAAAGGTCTTAGAGGTCGAATTTGAGGATTTTTGGCTAGACGCAAGCCTTGGCGTGAAGAGCCAAGGATCACTCTACTTAGCTCGTTTCATGCCATTTTCAAAAACATGTTGTAATAGTCAATCAGGTCAACGAGTGCGAAGTTAACACCTCGACAAGTTGCCCCCAAAATTCAAATTTCAATTTGAATGGTTTTAGGTGGGAAAAAGGAAAAATAGGGTATTTGAGGGAATTTTCAAAATTGTAAAGGGGCTTCTCTCTTGTATCCTTATTTTTGGCATGAAAGTAATGAAAGGTTGGATTCTATGACTGGTTCAAAGGAAAAATACCTGTGTATCATTTGTTTGGTGTTGCTAGTGTAACATGATCTACATCAAGATCCATCCAACCAAGTTGGTCAGACTAAGTGCATTATGTCAAGAGCTAGCAACTAAAGCTAATTCAATAGAAGAGATAGTGTTCCAAATTGAATAGTTAGATCAGAGATATAACACTCTCCTAGAGGAAGCATATTGGATAGATCAGCTCACAAATTACTACCATATAGGAGTCTGCCTTCCAAATATTAATTCTTCACAAATAAGGAGGTATAGAATCCAAGATTTACACTATATGGTGTTATCTGGGGAGATTTACACAAAAAACCTTAATGGTGATATCTTAAGATGTGTAAGAGAAGATCAAAAGAAAATGATCTTAGGATAATTCCATAATGGACTATCTAGGGGCCATTACTCAGGTAGATATACTACACTCATAATTATAAGGGTGGGTTATTATTAGCCTACCATATTTGGTGATACCTTCAATATTTTTAGGTCATGTGATAAATGCTAGAGGTTTACAAGTAGGAACAAAAATATTGCAATACCTCTCCAACCAGTCCAAGTGGAGTAACCATTTCAATAGTGGGGGCTATATTTTGTGGGAGAAATCAATCCTATTTTTTCAGTAGGTCAGATATATTCTAACATCCATTTATTATTTTACTATATGGGTTGAGGCAATCCCTACCAAAAAATATGATCAATATGTAGTCCTTGAATTCCTTGAAACTTTGATCACCAGGTTTGGCATCCATATGGCTTTAGTAAGCGATAATGGTCCAAATTTTATAGGAGCCAATTATATTTATTTTTCAAGTAGATATGACATTTATCTAAAAAAATGCTTGTAATTACTACCCATATGGAAATGGCCTAGCATAATCAAGTAATAGAAACCTCCTCATAATGATTAAAATGTCTCTTGAAGATAATAAATAATCTTATAATTTGATAATGAATTAGGTCTTACGGGTAGATAGAATCACTATATGATCCTAGGAGATTTTAACTTCACGACCATTATCTTGGACAGTGGCCCACAGGCATACTTTAGGGCATAGACAATATTTCCATTTGTTTTTTACTTAGATCCATTACTTCTTGATTTATTTAATTAGTTGTAGCTCAAATATGATTTCTTAATCACATTTGCATCGTATTTATAATATCTCAATGCATTTATTGTTTGATTTATGCTAGTATTTCATTGTTATCATGATCATTTATCTTATTTATTAGATTTCCTAATAAGAGCCTCTTTCAGAGATGTGACCTGTACTACTTATTGTGATCTATTGTTTCCATGCCCACAGATATAGGTTCACAGGATCAGTTCAAAGTATCCAAAGCATGAGATGCCTGTAGGATGAAATTAGGAAAATGAGGCATCAGTAAGCCCTCAGATAGTTTTGTGTGCGATATCGAGAGACCTACGAAGGTGCACCGCACCCTTGCAGGGGATACATTCACCATTGCCCCACTTGTAATATATTATATAAAAAATGAGTATCCCTCAGAGGGATGTACATGTAACCGAGATCTAGAAGCATTAATAAAAGAATATTTCTTCACTTTTTAATTTCACATTATATGTGCTTGTGTGATTTTTTATTTTTTTATTTGATATAATAATAAAATTACAAGTAGGATCAGTTGTGGTGCACAATTATCGAGGTTTTACATATGGTTATCATGATGGGAACCCCACCAGGTTTTTATTTTTTGTCAATTTACTAACATTCATTGTTTTTTCTATGTGCAGGTTTGGTCACTCTAGTCGATAGCGACTAGTAGGTTTTGGCTACTCTGGTCAATGGTGACCAATAAGTTTTGGCCACTCTATTCGATAACAACCAACATATCTTAGCTACTCCTACAGTCAGCGGCTAGAAGTAGCCACTCTGGTCAATAATGTCTAGCAAAAAAAGTGCAGTAGAGGGCAAAATTTCCATAATCAGATTAGGATTTGAGGTTGGTAGTATTCTCTATTTCTCTATATTTTTTTGTTTGCAAATTTTTTCCAGAAAATAACTTAAATCATGTTTTTAAAGAAAAACATAAATAAAAAAAGAAAATACATTAGATGTTTCTTAGATTTTTCTTTATTTTTCTCTAGGTGTTGCTAGGAACAGTGGGCCTCTTCTTATAAGGTTTTCCCTAGTCACCAGTGTGCTAGGATTTTGTTTTTAGTTTGCTTGCATGTGGCACAACTAGTGGCCATTAATTCATGAAGTAGAATGCATTCTTTGAAGTTCATATAAGCTGAATACATGCATATTTCTAAAATAAAACTTCTTTTACCTTATGCATATAGGAAATATCATGTTTGCTTGCTGATGCATTTTTTTACATGATAGGTTAAAAAGAACTCCACACACATCACATATTATTTTTAACATAAGTGGTATTGGGATATCACATCTAACCCGTTGATCGAGATCAATAGTGGAGGTCATTACCACTTGGTTGACTCATGAGAAAGAGTATCATCAAGACCCATTCATGGCCAATTTTGATCCAAGAACTATACTAACCATACAAAATAGCATGCACTCATCCTTGAGGGGTGTATCACTATGTACGGGGTGCTGGGTGAGGGTTGGTAGTACCTATGCTACCTCATTGAGTATGGACTTCACTACCATATTTAGCTTGTGCGAGTATATAGGTGAAATACCTTAAAAATTGAAGTATACCATCCAAAAAAAGTGCAAAACATGATGAGAGTTAGCTTATATATCCAAAAAATCAAAACACACTAAACTATTTAGGGAACACACACATAAATCATTAAATGAGATAAATATCTACTTTCTTTGTTTGTGTGGCTTATAATTTACCTAAGAATATAACTCATAAGTCACCATGGTATACACATAGAGCAACACCCTCTATCCACCACCAAGGCAAAAATAGATGCTACACGCACTCAAAATCACACTAGCATTGATTTTCCTACCCATAGTATCATTGGATGAAGTTTGGTAAGTCTTAGGGATTAAAAATCAACCCTTGGGAGGACTCCTCAACAAAACCCAACAAGAGAGACATATCATGTTTCCTTATCACATAGACATGAAGAGGCCTCAAGGCCTCATTCATCATGCAGACATAAGGAGACCTCATGACATCTCTCATAACTTAGATACACGGAGGCATCATGACCTCCCTCATCACAGAGATATGAGAAGGCCTCAAGGACTTCCTCATTGCACAAACATGCGGAGGCATCATGACCTCCCTCATCACATAGATGTACAAAAGACTTAATGCCCCCGTCATCATGCTAGCATGAGGAGGCATCAAGGCTTCCATCATCACATAGGCATGTAGGGATTGCAAGACCCCAAGCTTCACATAATACATGTAGGAAAAATCAGCCCACTTAATAGCAAGACATTAGGGTTGTGCCCAATCGTAGACCCACAACATCCTATAGCCTCCATGCAGATGGAAGGGTAACGTTATATTATGAGCTCATTGGTGCCAATGACACTCCATGGGATCAGCCATGGATAACCAAACAACTTTATGAGTTGGATCGAGTTCTCTCGAGACCAACTCCAATAAGAATTGCTACAAAAAATTCTACTTCAATAAGTTTACGTAGCTCAACTACTAGACACACAAATGAACCAAGGGAAGCTTCAAAGTGACCCTGCAACACATACACTACTTTCAACCATGGGGCTAATAAACACAACAAAATACATAGAAAATGTCACCCTTGTGGACAAGGGTAAGAGCATAGCAGGAGCCTCCTTGAGGGGCCTAAATATTAGAACTCCTCACATAGAGTTATAAAGGCATTAACCTTTAGTAGCAGGTCAGTTTGACTGTATACGTAGGTTATAGGAAATGCTACTCATCAAGCAAGAGCATGTAGAAACTATTGAGAAAGAATAACGAAGGAAGAGGTGCATGTGCCTACATGAATAACACTCGAGAGAAGACAAAGCTAAGCATGAAGAGCTAGTGGAGATGCTAGATCAAGCTGATGCACACATAGGTGGTGAAATATACCAACATGAGAGACATTACGATTCTCAAGAGGAGAGAAGCACTAGAAAAAGAAATGAGTGTACTCACTACGCTTCATGACATCAACAACACCTAGATCTTGAACAAACATTATTCAATGAGGAACATGTAGGGATGGAAGATCAGGAATAGACATGTCTTGAACCTCCATATGTAGTTATAGGGGATGAGTATAGACACCCAAACCAGGAAATCATAGGGTTACCTCCCTTACCATCACGAGTGAACCTTCAATAACAAGAAATTATTTCTTTGAAAGCATATTAGATACTTCCTGAGAGGGTCAAATCTCTCAAAAAACAAGACATGGGTGGATAGAAGCCAAAATTAAGCAAGATACACAACCTACCTATGTGCCCTTCAGTATTGAGTCCTAAATGTACTAGGAACTTTGAGATGCCTAGGATAGAAAATTTTAAGGGAGAGGAAGGCGTGCAAGAACACATTATCAATTTCATGAATGTGTTCTTCCATATTGAGTAGAACGACACCCTAATGTTGAGAAATTTTATCATGACATTCTTGGGCATAGCTACTCAATGGTTCAATTAGTTACCCAAGCATAACATCTCCAGCTTTGAGCAAATTATGAATGTGTTCCTTGAACACTTCTCCTTTAGTGCCAAGAAGAAGGTTAACCTATCTGATCTGGATAATTTAAAGTAGTACAAAAATGAGCCAGTGATGAACTATGGGGACAGGTGGAGAAAATTCATGGTAAAATTATCATTCTCTATCCCCACCGAGGAATCCATCCAAATGTTCACAAAGAGTTCTGTGAAACAAATCTCTTTGTTATTACAACTATAGTAGAATTAATCATTTGAAGAAGCCTTGGCTCAAGCCAACCTTATTGAGGACATAAAGTTCAATGAGGGAGACCTAAAGCTCTAGAAAAAGAAAGAGTGGAGCAAGAACAATCGGAATGACAAAAATAAATAGAAGCAGTCCAAGCCTACTCAAGTTAACCAGGTTGTATTGGCCATGCCAGAGGAGGGGAGTGGATAGCAACCCTATAATTATCAAGATCATCCCCTACCAGCTAATTACGATCCAAATAACAACCAGGGTTGAAATAGGGAGTGTCAACCACCTCTCTATTACACACCTTTGATTGAATTGATGCAATTGATATTTAATTAGTAGAGCGAGGCATAGACAATCATATTTCCTAATGCACATGTTCTTGATCCTAATCATCCCAAACCCAAGGAATAATCGAAATATCAATAATACCCATATCATAGAATACAAGGGCATGATATCAATACATATATCAAATTCAAGAACATCATGCAAAACATGATTGAGAAGGGTGAACTAAAATTTGACAACATACTAGCTCCCGATAAAAGAGATATCAGTATATTCAAGAACCCATTGTCGAATTATGAGGCCCCTAGAGATCAGGGCACCCAAGTCAACTAGGTTTGTGTCGATCCACCCATTCAGGGATGCATTAGATGGTTGAGATGGTAAATATGGCAACTAGGAGTCGACTATATGGTCAACCACAGTCTCCAGTAGTGCATATCCATATCTCGGCTACACCTCAACAGAGATAGGTGTATAAAAATATTCTAGGTCTAGTAGCATGACTTGTGGTAATTGTTCAAAGTAGACTGGAATAAAATATACAAATGACTCTGGCCAAGTTGTCAATTTATAAGCTCATCCAACAATATCCTAGGCATAGGGAGATTTTGATGGATATTTTGAGATCAATCAAGCTCCAGCCCTAGAACCCAGATCTTTTCACACACTTTGTGGGGCAAGTGCAATAGTTCCAAGATCTTGTGATCTATTTCTATGATCACAAAATCAAATTAGTTCCTACTACCCTATAAGACCCACCACTACATATTATTACATCAATCAATGACATACCCTTCAATTGGGTTTTGATCGATACGGGCTCATCAATCAACATCATAACTACAAAGGCTATAGGGCACCTGAATATCCCTAAGTCCAACATTATCCTGACCTCCTACACATTAAGGTCTTTCAATGATGTATTGTGCTCCACAATGGGTACAATCATTTTTCCTATAAAGGTAGGACATAAGACCATCCATGTGATGTGTCACATGTTGGAAGGGACGTTGCAATACAACATTCTTCTAGGGCATCCCTGGATAAGGGACATGTAGTGCATACCCTTAATCCTACACCAATGCATCAAGTATGTGCATGAGGGACAAGTTCATGTGGTTTCATCTAATGAAGAGTCATTCAAGTACATGCATCAGGTCAACTTATCGGGGGACTTTGTCCTTCCATCAATGCATCTGTACATAAGGCCTTCATCCCCAACCACATAGTCATATAACAAAAGACCCATCCACATCAACACCACCTCCTACATCTAAGACTACTGGTACTTCTAAAAAACCTTTGACATCTAAGGCAAAAGATACTCATAAGCTGAAAGCATCCCTAGTGAAGGAAGGACCTAAGGAGCTTCCAACTATAGTAGCTACAAAAAATTTTAATCCCATGGAGGAGAAATATTCCTAGGACATAGTTGAGGAGGTACCTCAACCTACCTTACCTACATCATCAACAAAATCATCTGCACCACAGGTGATAGTCCTTAGCCAACACATGGTTAGGTGAATATCTGGTGTAGAACATGACTTTCATGCCTGTTGTGGATTCTTTCCAAGACATGGGATGACTAAGAGTCCTAAATTTACTAGTGGATACAATATTTCTATTAGGGATTCCCCCTAACCAAACCAACTTCATATATACTGGTTTAGACTATGCCCATATTGCTTCTAACATTGAAGAAGTCAAGGATGAACCATTTACCATAAATGTTCATTACTTATCAAATCCTAAGTTTTCTCTAAGGTACTTTGAGCAGTGCCATTAGCAAAGCTATGGCCTAGGTCTACACGAGAAAGGACGATTATTGCTATTCCAACCATAGTACCAGTTTCTTACTGATATGTGTGGTATGGGTATCAAATACAGAGTTGTAATTATTCTTTGGCAATAGCCCTAGATAGGCTAAGCATAGGGTTCATGGAGGACGTTGACTAGAATCCCTATCACCCCTAGAAAAAATTATGTAGGTGATAGATGGGTGTCTATGGTCAATATTGCACCACCTGATGAGTATCATCCTAAATCCTCTCCTGAAGTGCCCCCATCAAGAGCCATTCTATGGGAGGAAGAGCCAATCCATGTATATGAGCAAGAGGAGTGTGATTATAACCCAAGTGAGAATGAAGATGAAGCTAGACTAGCCTACCATGGGCATCAATATGTGCAAAACATTGCTTGGATAGGCCACATCAAGAGTGGATACATCTTAGATGAGAGTGAATACATCTTGGATGAGGGTCGATATATGTCAGATGAGAGTGGCTATGAATCATAGGACTCAAAAGAGATGGCCTATTGGGGATATAGACATGCGAGCCACATCATTGGGCCAAAAATAAATGCCAATGTATTTTTCATAAGTGATTATGGCTATGAAGATAAGACTGAGATGGCCTATCTTGGGCATAAAAAAGCAAGTCACCACCCCATCCTAGGGCTAGAAACAAATGCCAATGGTTTCTTCATAAGTGATGATGACTTTGAGGATGAGATCGAGATGGCTTATCTTGGGCCTCATCACTTGCATCTAGTCGATATGCTTGTTAAGAGAGAGGTGATGCTTCATGCCATAGATCCTGACATTTACTTCCTATAAAGACCACCAAATCCAGACATCATCTATCACATGGTCTTCTCAGATCTACCAACATTTAGAGAGTATATTTTGTCTAACAATCCCATCATCTCATTTATCCATAGACTAGATACTAAAATCCCTATGCTTCTAGAACCTCATCGTGAGTATGGAGGGTACACCTTTGATGTAGAGCTTCACCCGCATGGTCCTAGAGATTTCATCCCATCAATCAACATGATATCCATTGATTTGACTACTCCACCTCAGAACCTAGTAGATCCTCCAGAACCATTGTGTCTTAACTTAGAAACTATTGATTGGGATTGTGCTAACTCACCCCTAGAGACTAAATATTTATTTCCTAATGAAGAGATACTACAACCATTCCATTTTTCACTAGGCTATGCATATGATGTCTATCATGTTGGTCTCAACCCTGAGTTAGTGGGAACTACAAATCCAGTAGATGATATCCATTTAATCCCCACTCCTCACTAGCTTGAGGAAGGGTCACATATGGAAATAGAGGAGACTTTTGAGGTGGACATCAGTGATGATCCTTCTCAATGAAAGAAAGTCAAGTTTAAATAAAGTTTATCTCTAGAATAACAAGCCATCATTAATCCTCTATTGAAAGAGAGACCAAATCTCTTTTCTTGGACCTACAAAGATATGCCAGGAATCAAATCAAAATTGGTTGTCCACAATATTTTGCTAGACCCCGTAAAGAAATAGGTCAAGCAAAATCTCAGAAAGATAAATCCAACACTCTTTGGTGGTTAAGAACAAGTTGTAAAAAATGTTGGATGTAGTATTTATTATTCCCATAAACTATCCAGAATGGGTATCAAACATGGTGCTCGTAGGAAAACCTGATGGAAGAATCCACATTTGTATGGATTTCAGGGATGTCAATAAGACAACACCAAAGGATTCATTCACTTTGCCCAACATAAATTCTCTTGTAGATGCAATTTGAGGTCATGATATGCTCTCCCTAATGGATGGTTTTTTTGTTTATAATCAGATTTGAATTAAACCCAAAGACCAACATAAAACTATATTCACCACTCCATGGGGGATATTCTATTACAAAGTGATGCTATTTGGCCTTAAAAATATTGGTGCCACATATCAATGATCTATGACATATTTGTTCTGTGACTACATGCACAATATCTTATAAGACTACATCGATGACTTGCTGACCAAGTCATTGTTGCATAAAGAGCATGCTGAGACCCTCATAAAGGTCTTTGATTTCCTAATTGAGCATAGTGTTAGGTTGAATCCCAAGAAATGCATCTTTGGTGTAACTTCTAGAAAAATCTTGGGATTCATAATTTCCAAATGAGGCATCGAGGTAGACCCAACAATGGTAAAGGCTATCCTAGAAATGGTCTTGCTCACAAACATCAAAGAGCTGAGAAGCCTACAGGTCAAAGTAGCATCCATAAAGTGATTCATAACACAACTATCAAAAAAATATCAAACCATGAATCAACTGCTACACAAGGAGGTCACATTCCAATGGGATGAAGAATATCAGAAAGACTTTATTGAAATCAAGGTGTAGCACCCTAAAATTGGCGTAGTAAAATTGTAATAATTACATTCACCTTAGTAAATAATTTAAAATTCAAATTTAACCTCCCAAACTGCCCGTTAACCGTTGGGTAATCTATTTCCCCCTTTTTCGTGCCAATTTTAGAGGTTGTTTTGACCGTTTGATGATATCATCACCGATCAGACGATATCGCCCCAGATCTGATGATTTCATCTGGACTAGGACGTCCAGACGATCTTGTCGCAAAACTAATTTTGCAAAGTTAGCTTCTGTTCCAACGGGTCTCCAATCTAGGCAGAAGCGTGTCTACACCGTTAGGGACCCTCCCCCATTGGATATCTCCCAAATTGGGATGATCTCCAACCTCCTAACTACTCCCCTAAGCCTATTTAATCCTAAGCTATCCCCTTAGCACCCCCCTGGCTGAAATTCTCTACAATTTAACTCCATCTACGTTGAACCATCCCAATTTTTTCATTTGCACTGGTCCCATACCAATTTTGTTGTAGGTACATCAATGTTTTTCAGTCGGAGCCAGCACACATCATCGCCGACGAACTTGTTCAGATCGGAGGTGAACCTGTCGAATCCAAGGTGATTTCATACTGATGTGAGATGATCTCGACTGCAGTCCATATTGAGGCAATCAGTGCCTGAAGTTTGCACTTTTCAACCTTTTCTCTGCTATTTTATTCTACAAATTAGATAGTTTATTCAAATTTTATGTTATTTTGCATTTGGATTTCACCCATTTAGCTTAGATTGCATACTAAGATCATGATTTGTCATTAGAATATCGTAATTTTCTTGAATTTTTGTTCATAACTATTATTCAATATTCATACATTCATTTGGTGTTGTTTCCCTCTGTTAGCACAGTAGTATTCGTTGTATTTTGTATCTATTTTTTTGCTTGCAGGTCTTTAACGAATTCGTCTAACGAATTCATCAGATCTCAGACGATTCTATCAGATCCCAGATGAATCTGTCGAATTCCAGACTATCTTGACTGCTTCAAACATCAGAATCATTACCAGACATCCGGATCAGGTATTCCTCATTTGTATTCTGTAAATTCTTTGTTTTATGTCTTTAAATCTGTTTTCTGTACTCATTGAATTTGCATTTTCATGTAGATTAATCTAGATTCATTTGACCAAACCTAGGATATGAATGCTTAAAGTTAAAAACAAACACATTAAAACACATTACAAACCTAGGCGTGGAAACTTCTCTTAAATGTTTTCTGGTGAACCCACCATTTGTCGAAAAATCATCAAACTACACCTCCCTTGAGAGGCGGGACCTTTGCAAAGTCCTCTCAGTCTGAGGTACCGTGACATCCTTTTCCCATCCTCCTTCCGGGCACGAATCCAATAGCCTGAAGGTAAGGATGCAAAAATTTTGGAGCGATACATTTTGGTGAACCCGACGTGAATGCATCATAACCTTTTGAAAACAAAACAAAATATAAATATATATAATATATATATATATATATATATATATATATATATATATATAGAACAACTAAAACATAGATGCATTTTAAATCCTTTAACTTTGAAATCATGTTTAGATGGTAGCTCCTAAGAAAAGGTTAGCAGTTACTATAAACATAGAAAACCAATTGGCAGCCATAGAAGTCAATTTTGTCCTTAGTGTGCTTTAAACAAGTAGGAATCAATTCCTGTGGAACAAAATTGATAGAAGACTTAGTCTCATCTCATCTAGGTCCACACAACTTAAGCAAATCAAGAGGCTAGTCCTAGATAGAATCCTGGATCCTCATCAATTAGTTTTTTATCATGAACTTCAGAGAGCCTGCCATAGATGGTTAGCTTATAGGAGAGCTCTAGTATCTTCAAAATTGTTCACCTTCGAGGAATACCTCGAGAACGCAGCCATTGTGCACCAGTTCCTAGGTTGTGTAGAATACCAAGAGGTTGTTCTTACAGATAGGGAAAGATGGAATAGAGTTTTGCAAGCTATGCTATATCGATAGTATTGCCATGAGCTTTACTTTTATCAACCAGCATCTGAGACAGATAATATCACTATAGCTCTTTTCATCAAAATTTTAAAAGAAAACTTTCAATTTGAAGAAGAACACTTCATGACTCCGGAACAACTCGAACCTATTAATGATATTCATAAATTGTTTATAGAAAACTAGATTATTACTTTTAGTCTTATTTCTTGCATTTATTGTGTTGATTGTCTTTACAATATTATCTCAAAAAGCAAAGAAAAAACTAAAAAAGAAAAAAAAACCCAAAAAACTTAGCAAAAACTTAAACATTTCATTTTCAAATATTGTAGTAGGTATATAGTAAACATATACCTCTTAATTTGTTGCATATATATATATATATATATATATATATATATATATATATATATATATATATATTTTCTGAAATCAAAATTTAGCACCATGCCTAAACTTAGGAATGGTAAAGAAACTTTAGGAGAAGAAGAAGATTGGTTACAAGATACAACTAGAGACCCAAATGTCTTTCTTGGAGATCCAAATCCGGAAGGAGAAACTCTAGGTCAATCAGAAGAAGACT
Source organism: Wollemia nobilis (assembly GCA_028583015.1). NCBI lineage: Eukaryota > Viridiplantae > Streptophyta > Pinopsida > Araucariales > Araucariaceae > Wollemia > Wollemia nobilis. The sequence continues at coordinate 100,875 of JAQPPZ010009261.1, forward strand.
TAGGTGAAGATAAGGAACAAGAAGGGAGTGTTAAAGAGGATGGATCCTCATCCCCTAGAGTAGCTCCAAATGGAACCATTGCTTTTGACAATGCAGAGCATTTTTGGAAATTTCTCATTGATAACATTGATGACCTTAATGTGGCAATTTGTATTGATAAAGGGAAAATTAGTAACACTCAAGTAGCCATGGAATATATGTGTAATATGCGCACTAATCCCTTATCTTTCATTGATCAAGAAAGTGACAAGGCTGGGCCATCCAATATGGATATGGTCACTATGGCTCAAAACATGTTAAAACAACAGGTTACCCAACCTCCTAAGGAACCTGTTATTCAACCTAAAATCACTCCCACACAAAAGAAACCTTCCTTCACTACTTTATTCCGCCAAACTATTGAGCAATATGCTTCAAGTAAACAAAAACCTAAAACAAAGCCAAATACAAACTTTCAACAATCTGGAATACAACATAATACAACTTGAAAATTCCTTCATAATACTTTTCCTACCAATAATTTACACAATAGTAACATGGCATCAAATCTGCATGTTCCTCCATCATATGCCCATAAAACTCATGTTAATGCCCTATCGAACCAATATGGGGGGTAAACTAGTAATCTGGAAGCCATGGTGAAAAAATTAGCTTCACGTATGGACCAGATAGATCCATACCGTCCCTCGTATAATTATCGAGAGATCTATAGTCAACCTTTGGATCCCATAGTTGTAGCTCAACCATACCCTAAACATTTTCCCATGCCCATCCTACCTATATATAAAGGAACCGAAGATCCCATAGAGCATCTTCGCATGTTTAGGATAGCATGTCATGACATATCGCATGATGACTTGCTATTACTAAAAATGTTCCCAAAAAGTTTAGGTGGAATGGCATTAGAGTGGTACTATCAATTGCCCACTCATTCTTTGAGAAACTTTGAAGAAACAGTGGAATCATTTGTCCATCAATTTAGTGCCTACATCGAGAGGCATGTAACTATTAAAGACCTATACAATTTAAAACAAGACAAGGATGAATGTTTTGCTGATTTCTTAGCTAGATGGAGGCAATTGACAAGAAAACCGCACTTTGTGCTGCCTTATAGGGAAATGTTGGACATTTTCATCAATAATTTACAGGAACATATATCTTATGAGCTATCGACTGCTACTTTAACTACCTTCGATCAAGCTATAGATTTATCTCGAAGAGTAGAAGATGCCCTCATTAGGAGAGGCAAACTTAGGAAGAAGGATGATGAGAAAATGTCTAGAAATCAATATAAAAACAAACAAGTTGTTGGTGACGGAGTCACTGACAACAGGAATGTTGCGAATATCAATGCAACAAAGACAACATAAAAATTCATATTGAAACCTCATGATAAGCCTCCTCGAGAATTCACTAGATTAAATCAACCCTTATCAACTATTTTACCTCAATTACTCGAAAGAGGTTTGATCCAATTACCAGCTATCCAGGAACTTGACCCAACTATACCTGGATATAGAGCTGACTTGCACTGTGATTTCCATAGAGGACCTGGACATTCTACCAACGCTTGTAAAAGGTTGAAACATAAAATACAAGATTTGATTGACAATAATGAAATGGAAGTGCAAGCCTTCCAACCTAAACAAAACCCTCCTAATAATACTCAAAAGACCGTTCCCCAAAATCAAAATCAAAACGCCAATCAAAATCTAGACATATTTCAACACCCTTTACCAAGACATGGTAAAGAGGTAGCCAATCAAATCGAACATCATAATGTTCCCCCTCCTACCCGATATGTAGGAACCATTAGCGGACAATTACCTATTCAGGATCCTCAAATATTTGACATGACCTTATCCCTAGTTACGACGAGGCCCTTACATAATTTTCAAACTTCTGATTCTAGTGATATAGAATTAGATAGTGAAAGTGAACTAGACATTACTTCAAACCAATCGAATAGTTTTGAAAACGAATCAGATCCCATTCAACCCATCACAGATGCTATGGTTCCAGAAGAACCATTTCCTAGAAGAGTCACTACTCGAACTTCTTTTAATATATTACTTTCTAATGAACAAGTCATTAATGCTCAATCAAGACCAGTTCAGCATCTTCACTATAACATTGTAGGTACCATTGGAGTCGTTACTCGACAACAAGCTCAAAACTCTCAACAAGAACCAAACCAGAACGATGGATCGATTCCATTCGTTTTGAAAAACCCCAATAAAGGGAATCATGTTCCTACTGTTCAATATAAACCCCCTTACAATATTAATGAGCAATTGTCCAATACTACGGCCAGAATTTCCCTTTTGGATTTATTAAGATCCTCTCCCACCCATAGGGATGAGTTGATGCTTACATTGAGCCAAATGATGGTACCTCAAAAAATTCAACCTGAAGCTATGGCCAATACTATCATCACTCGAGAGATTGATTGTATTGAATTCCGGGATAAAGATATCCCACAACACAGTTTACATAAGGACAATCCCTTATACATTACTGCTCTAATTGGAGATGTAGCTATCAAAAGAGTTTTGATTGATAATGGCTCATCTCTAAACATTTGCACTTTTGACTTCTACCAACTATTTGGCTTTAGAAGTGATGAAATGAAGAAAACTGATATGATTATCAAAGCTTTTAATGACGAAACACAAGAAACGTGTGGATTTATTACCCTCCCATTGCAAGTTGGCCCTAGAACCCTAGAAACAATCGTGTTTATTGTACATTGCCCAGCATCGTACAATATACTTTTGGGTCACCCTTGGATCAACGCCATGCGAGTGGTCCCATCAACTTTACACCAATGTGTTAAATTCAAGTTTAAAAATCAGTTGGTCACTATTCATGGTGACCCTAGACCTTTTGATATGTGTGCTTTGGCAGAACCCGTTGGAGTGCAATTTTGCCCTGCTCTATCATCCACACATCCTAGTTCTTATTTTTCATCTAAAACTGTGAAACATACACCCATAACTTCACCTATTTCCCCTCCATTAATTTCATCCTCCTATATAGACCAACAACCCTCTAAACAAATCATTTTAGAACCTCAAAAAGATCTTAAATCTACAACCAATCCTTCAAGTTTTATCCCTATAAATTCAAAACCTATAGACACATCTATCATACCTTCCACATCTAAAGATATAGGTAATAAGTCTTCTACATCTTATGCCCTTTCTGATGAAATTTTACCAGACTTATCTACAACCTTAATATAAAAAAAAACAAATGCTTTCATGCAAGATTCAAACCTTTTAAATAACTTGCCACCATCTCCTCGTACTTTGGGCCTCCCATAACCTATGGGAAGTACTTACCAAGTCGGGAGTTGTGCCTTCATTTATAAAGGATATGACTGGGGAAGAATCCCTCAAAATATCAAAACTCATCATGAAGGATATGCTCGGTGTTATTTTACCAATGATTATATTAAAGCTAAACCCATGATGCTTAAAATGGGATATAAAGGGAAAGGCTTGGGACCTTCCCAAAATGGCATGAAAGAACCTTTCGAGGTAGAACCGTGGCCTGCCCACTGTGGTGTGGGCCTATTTTCTAATAAGGGTCAACCATTTCCTTTTGAGGATGATGATCATCTCATATGCTATCAAGATTATTTGGATAGGCATGTTGATTTGCCTCTTAAAAATCAGTCGTTTTCATGCAACATGCTATCCATAGCATACCTTGAAATGATTGTTGACCCCGATGAAGAGTTGGAAGGAGATATCTTCCATGATGTCTCTGTTGAAGAGATGTTACACAATGGATTTTATTTTGATGGTTCTATACCAACTATAGCCCAACTTGAGGCCACTAATCCTCAGAATGAATTATCTAAATTAACCTTACAAGAATTACAAGAATTGGGCGTTTCACCCGCCCCACCTAACTTTGAAAGAGATCTACATATGAAGGTAGAAAATGTCATTAAAATTAATATTGGAACTGAGGACAATCCTCACATAATCAATATTGGATCAGAATTAAGTCAAGAAAAACAAGAACAATACATTGCATTCCTTAAAGAGTATGAAGATGTCTTCGCTTGGACATACGAAGATATGCCAAGTCTAGACCCTTCTGTAGTCATGCATCATCTAGTGGTCCATCCGAATGCTAAACCTGTTAAACAAAAACTTAGAAAAATACATCCCAAAGTGGCTCTGCTAGTCAAAGGGGAGTTAGAAAAACTCCTGCATGTTATCTTTATACAAGCTATTGATTATGCTGAATGGATCTCAAATGTAGTTCCAGTCACCAAGAAAGAAGCTACCAAAGTTAGGGTTTGCACAGATTTTAGAGATATTAACGCTGCATGCCCTAAAGTTGAATTTCCTCTTCCAAACATGGATCAAATCATTGACTTCACTGTCAAATGTGGGATGATGTCCTTAATGGATGGATTCTCTGGTTATAATCAAATTCGGATAGCTCCTGAAGACCAGGCTAAAATAGCCTTTATTACCCCCCTGGGGTACCTTTTGCTGGAAAGTGATGCCATTTGGCTTAAAGAACGTCGGTGCAACTTATCAACGAGCTATGACCTACATTTTCATGATATGATGCATGATATCCTACATGATTATGTGGATGATATTATAGCTTGTTCTATTATTGAAAATAATCATTTAGATTATTTGAGGAAAGTATTTAATCGATTACGAGAATATCTCATTCGATTAAATCCAACAAAATGCATATTCGGAGTTAAATCCGGCAAACTATTATGGGTTTTAGTTTCTTTACGTGGTATTGAAATCGACCCTCTCAAGATTGCGGCCATCACTGATATGCCCGCACCTACTAATATATTCGAGTTACGAAGTTTACAAGGTAAACTTCAAGCCATCCGTAACTTCATCGATAAGCTGGCGGATAAAACCGGTCCCTTTCTTAAACTCCTTAAGAAGGATGTCCCTTTTAATTGGGACACAGAATGTAGAGAAGCTTTTAAACTTCTCAAACAATACCTTGTTAATCCACCTGTGCTTTCACCACCTAAATCTGATCGCCCATTTCTGCTATATATTTTTGCTTCAGATTCTGCCTTAGGGGCTATGTTAGCTCAACTTGATAATGAAAAGTGAGAACATGCTAATTATTATATTAGCCGAACCTTCATCAGTTATGAAACCCGTTACACAGTGTTGGAAAAACTATGTCTAGCAGTCGTGTTTTCTACGCAAAAATTATGACATTATATGCTTAGTCAAAAAACTTATGTCATTGCTAAATATGATCCCTTAAGGTATCTCATGAGTCAACCTTATTTATCGGGTCGCACAGCCAAGTGGGTTCTTACTCTAAGCGAGTTTGATCTCACATTCATAGGACATAATTCTGTTAAGGGTCAAATCATAGCAAATCAATTAGCTGCTGCACCCTTAGGGTCTACCCATCCCCTCATCATCGAGTTTCTAGATGAATGCCTTCAATTAGAGGCAGATCATATCGACCAATGGTCCTTATACTTTGATGGAGCCCGATGCATGAGTGGGGTTGGTGCGGGTATTATTTTAATATCTTCACAAAAACATCTTATTCCTCTGTCGTTAAAATTGACATTTGCTTGCACCAACAATACTGTTGAGTATGAAGCTCTAATCCTTGGATTACGAGCTGCCCTAGCGCTAAAAATTAAACATCTCTTAGTTTTTGGTGATTCTCAACTGGTTATAAACCAAATTAATGAAGTTTATCAAACCAGAGATGATAAACTGCACCCATATAAGGCCTATGTTTTACAATTAATGTCTTTATTTGATCAAGTTACCTTGGAATCTATTCCTTGAACTAGCAACCATGCAGCTGATGCTATGGCCGTAGTTGCATCTCTCCTGCCCTTGGAGTTAGATGACGAATATGCCACTATCATTATTCGTCGACTCTAGGAACCCAATTCAAATAAGTCATGCTTAGAGCCTTTGGATGTGTTTCTAATCAATGAAATTACTCCTAAACCTTGGTCTACAGACATATTTGATTTTCTCCAAAATGGGACTTTCCCTACAAATTCTAATAGAAACCAGTGTCGGTTATTACGTCGACGAGCAAGTCGATTTGTAATCATTGGCAATACTTTATATAGGAGATATTTTGAAGGTATCCTATTAAGATGTTTAAACTTAGAAGAGTCTAAATCAGCCTTGAGTGAAGCCCACGATGGATCTTGTGGAGGACACTTTAGTGGTAGTGTCATTGCTAAAAAGCTCCTTTGGATAGGATACTTTTGGCCTACCATGGAAACGGATGCACATGAGTATGTGCACCATTGCGACAAGTGCCAAAAACATGCTAACCTTGTCCATGCGCCTGCACAAGAGTTGTAGGCTATTTCATCTCCTTGGCCCTTTTCTAAATGGGGCTTGGATATTATTGGCAAAATAAATCCTGTGTCATCTGATGGACACAAGTTCATCATAACCGCCACTGAGTATTTTACGAAGTGGGTCAAAGCTATGCATTTAGCTTCCTGCACTGGCACACAAGTTTCTAAATTTATTTTTAATCAAATCATTTGCAGGTCTGGAATTCTTGCCAATCTCATCTCTGACAATGGAACTTGCTTCAAAAATAAAGATGTTAAAAAATTATGCCAAAAATATAAGATTCAACATCGCTGGTCCAATCCCTATTATCCTCAGGGTAATGGTCAAGCAGAAGCATCTAACAAAACCTTAATCAAAATTCTCAAAATATTAGTCAATAAACCGGCCGTGGTCGGCACATTTAATTATATCCAACCTTATGGGCCTATCGAACTAGTGTTCGAACCCCCACGGGAACTTCACCATTTGTTTTGGTTTACGGTGCTGAAGCAGTTTTTCCATTTGAATTGGAAGTTCCTTCTTTGGCTCTACTACTTCAAGATACCAAAGTAGGAGATGAATATCGTGCTGGCAGACTCAGTCAGCTAGAACTCCTAGATGAAAAATGCATCAATGCTTTGGAGCATCTCCGTGCTTACCAAAACAAGCTTAAAAGATCATATGCTAAGAAAGTTCGTCATCGATCCTTTGAGATTGGCGACCTTGTTTTAAAAGAAAATCAAAAAAATACAAATGCAACTAAGGACCTTAAAGGTAAATTTGAGCCCAATTGGCTTGGACCATACATTATTACTGCCAAATTTGAATCAGGAGCATACAAATTGTCTACCTTAGATGGTAAAGAACTTAAAGAACCCATGAATATTTTGCATCTTAAATGTTACTATGCATAAATTTGGTCATTTCATCCTTGTATATAATTGTTTAAAATACTTTCAAAATTTTTATCTTATATTTCTTTCAAATTTATAAAAATCCAAAAACATCAAAAATATTCATAATCATCTTCAAAAACTATCTATTGCATTTATTTAAGGCACTTGTTAAATTTTTTTGCTCAAAAACAAAAATAAAAGCAAACATCAAAAATAAAGAATAAAAATATAAAAAAAGCTATATGCTTGACTCTTTCGAAACCAAAATAAAATAAAGAAGAAAGAGAGAGTCAACATTCTCAAAACTTCTCAAAAGTGTTTATATATATTTTCTTACAATTATTGCAGTTATACGTTTCAAATTATTTTGGATAAATTACCATTTATTTGGAATCCCTCACTTGCACACTCACAAAAATAAATATCTTGATATTATCTGGCATGATTACTAATCTCTCTTATATCAAAGTCCACAAAATTCAATTAAATAAAATTTGAGCATAGAGAATTGATCTTGTTATTTACTTAAACCAAGCACATATTTTCACAATAAAATGATTATATTTGTAATTTCCATGTTTTGCTACATAGTAGAACTGATTTCTTGAGCGAAAAGTTTCCCCTGCTATCCTATCATGCACATGGTCTAGAATCTTTGAGAATTGGCAAAAGGACAAGCTCACCCCTAACCAGAATAAAAATGCCTTGCTCTACAGCTAATCCGAGCAAGTATCCCTAGAAAAGAAAAAAAAAATAAAAGTTCAAGAAAAAAGAGAAAAGAAAAATGTTAATTTATATCATTCCAACAATATTTCAAGCACTATCTCAAAAATCAAGCAAAAAATTACAAAAAGAAAAAGAAGCAAAGTTCAAAAGAAACAGAAAAAGAAAAGAAAGCAAAAGCAAGAAAGCAATAAAATCCCTTCCCTACCCTTTGAAAAAAAAAGAAGGGTTGATGAGCTTGAATCCCTAGAATTCTCAATTATTCAAAAACTGTGAGGTAAGCCCCATAACAGGTGGTTTGTTCCCAACCTGCTTGGCCTTGGGTAACTCCTAGCGTGGTGATATGTCTGTCACATTAGTGACTTTCTTTTGTACAGACCTATGTCTGCTTATGGATTAGCTAGCTCTTGATAATCCGACCTATATAGTAGTCTAGTATGGTTATATGCATCTACATCATGGTTAATGAACACTTATTTGGTTTCTTCAAATCACTTGTATCATATTATCTTGCTCAAATCTGGTCAATGAACAATGCAATTGCACACACATTTGTATTTGAGAGATTTTGTGTATCATTATGATAAGTCAATATTGGAAATGAATTCACATATGCACACGGGATTCCTTATAAATCTAACTTTTATCTTTAAAATCCTTTGAAATATTATTTTGCAACTTGTTTGGAATAAATCAAGTACAGTTGTTTACCACAAAGACCACTATATAATAGAAAAATCAAAAATTTCTTTCAAAATATACAATCAAAACACATATATCTGGTTGACTTTCGTGACGATGGTATAGTTCCAAAACCAAAAGTGGAATTTTATGCCTAGCGCAAGTCCTCATTTTCATATTTTCTGTTCATCAAAAATCAACCATACAATAAAACTATATTTTTTTGGATTTTCGCGATGATGGTATAAGTCTATACCTACATATTCTATGCCTAGCACAAACCATTGTAACAATTTTTATTCCCCATTTATTAAAAATCATGAAAACCATATGACTTAATTCATTATGTTACACAAATTATGCTTTTAAAAAGAAAACCCATTTTCATTATTTCATGTCATTATGTCAAACTTCAACTTTGCAATGATGGTATAATTCCTAAAGAATTATCCAAAATTTTATCACACTTAGGAATTTATGCCTAGCAAAAATTATTTTAATATCATTTCATGCATACTATTTTCATGAAAATCTGAAAACAAACCATCATCATCATCATCATTTGCATTATTGCACCAAAGTCTTAAGACAGTTTCTTAAGCACTCTTTTACTTTTAACAATATTTCTATAAATGGGACTAGCTTGACGACCGAGTGAGCGGCGAATCCATGAAATGGTCTATAATAGCAACAATGTCCTTTGAAATTATTGTTAGAAGTCTCTTTTTATTTTTATTTTTATTATTATCACATCACAAACAACCAATTTGTTACATCAGATTATTTCATTTAAAACATCACAGCATGACATCAAAATTATAATATTTCCAACGACATAATTACATGAATTATCAAATCAATCAATCAAACATAACAGCATCATCAGTATACACATTATACAAGTCATGTGCTCAAAAACATATCTCATATCATATATATATCAACAACCGTATATATACATCATCAAAACTGGATTGGTATGCCATAATCTATACCTCGGCATACTCAATCCTCTATCAACAAAATAATAATCATATAATACAATGTCAGTCTGTACAGTGTCAGTCCAGCCCTCTAGCATCACGAGCCCCTCGAGCTCTCTACCTCATCTCCTCCCCCACCCCAAGGTGGACGAGGTGGCCCCATCGCAGTCTGTGTAGTCCTAGTCCTCAACTGAGACGTGGTCCTTGATGACCCGATCCTGATCGGATCTGCAATGTTGGCTAGTAGGGGTAGTCTATTTGCCTTTGGCACCAGCTGGTGATACAATGTCTGATAGAATGTCAGCTGGGTGATAGCCCATGTCAGCTCTCCAAAGCTCGCCCCTCCGCCTCGTGCCCTGAGGCATGCAATCTCATCCCGCAGCTGTGACACCTCATCTTGGTGGCGTGCAGCCTCATCCTGTAGAGTCTGCACCTGGGCCTGGAGATGATCTCTCTCCACCCAGAGAGTAGCCATCTCGCTACTCTCTCCTATGTCGACACCCTTGCCCTTATCGGGCGATGGTGGCCTCTATGGAGATGGCGGTCTCACCTCCCTCCTCTCCTGTGCCTGTGGCCTCCTCACCTCTCTCCTATTGTGACCCTGGGCTGCCTCCATCATTGCCTGGCATCACCTCCCTATCCGATGCACAACCACATGAATCGGACCTTATGTCCTCGACATTCGAGGAGGGAGGATGCTTGCATACCAGGCTTCGTAGCCATCGGCTACCCCTGCATTGTCCCCATCCATTGGCTAGATGGGGGCATCATCCGTGTCCTAGCTCTAGAACCGTTGCATGTTGGGAGCCCCGCTAACTATGGTGTTATCCCGGACAGTCCGAGAAAACTTGTAATCCCTTAGAGATGGGATCCCCTGCTGCAGACCAAACTACCTCAAAACTCGATCATAGCGGTGGAGCTCCACCTCTCCCCTCTCCATCCGCAGCCAACAGACTCGCCTGACGTGAGCCAACTCCTGTCCATCCTAGGCCCACCCTGGATGCTCCCTCCATGGCCTCCAAGTGATCTGATCTAGGACTAAGTCATCCAATAGCCTCCGGGACATAGGCAGATCTATCCGTCACTGTGCCCCTCTCTAGAGCCACCAATAGAAGACTCGGGGCCTCTCCCCGTCAACCCTTGTCAGAGGAAGCCCTATCGGCCTCCGCACTACAATTTTCTCCCAGCACCAAACTTATAAGAGTGATGTCATGACCAGACATTGGCCGCCCTTGTACATGACCCCATACAGGATCCTGTACAATCGGCATAGAACAAAACTGCCCCAAGAGAATCTGTAGTCGTGATCCCGCATATCACAGATCACATCTACAAGCATCCACGACACCCTGCACCCGCTCTGGTGGCATAGCAAAAGTCCACCAACCACTCTAGCTAATACCCGTGTGAGTCTAGATGCCCCAGGCATCTGGCGTAGTGCCTCGATATTAACTTTGCCCTTCTCCAGGGTGAAGCTCGGGTCATCGCACAATCATCCCATAGCGTGGCCTTGATTGGCCACAGGAGTAATCAACCGTCATTGTATGGGGATTCTCAGAATCCTCCATACATCCTCTAATGTGGGAGTCATCTCCCCTATAGGTAGCCAAAAACATGAGGAACCCGGATACCATCTCTCTGCTAGGGCTGTTAGAAGCCCCATATCGGTAGACACTTGTGGCATCTCTGCCACATGCTACAAGCCGACCTGTGCCAGCTGATATCTCTCTGCCTATGTGAGAGCGGCCAAGTCATCTCTCAACCCTCCATACTTCCATTCCCTGCTCTTTAGTAATCCTCTCTGCAAACATAAACAACAAAACAATAAAAAAATCATTAATAACAATTCAAGTCATCAATAATGCAAGTTAAAATTCAATTTTATGCAATTGATGATATTGCCCACTATTGGACGATATCGTCCCAAATTTGAGCAAAATCGTCTCCGATTTCGCAAGCCGAAATCATCTCTAATTTGATGAAATCATCCCCCTTTTGACGATTTTTCCCTCGGGCGAAATTGCCGAAATTGAGACGATTTCGTCGAAATCGGGACGATTTTGTCCCGACGATGTCAAAAGCCCAAAAACGGCCACGATGCTCAAAAATCACCTAAAAATTACCTACAAAGCATGCAAAATTAAATTAAAGCATCCTAGTTAAGTCTAGACTCTTACCCGTAGACCGCGCCGGACCTCTGTCGATCTGTGCGTCGTCTCCACCATTTTTGCTTCAGAGCTCTAAAAACCAAAAAATGAACAATAAAAATGAATTAGGGTTTTACCCTATTTTTTTAATTTTATTCAAAAATAATTTTTTGCTTTTTCGCGTTTTTACCTCAAACGTTCGATTTGGGTAAAAACACGGAGGGGGCACCATAGTAAGTTGTCGTACGATTCGACCAAGAATCGTCACCTAAAAATGGGAATAATTTTTGCTTTCTCGTAGATTGAGAAGAACTCATCTTTAATGCATTTTTTTTGAAAAATTCGCTAAAGAGGGGGCAAAATGTAGCACCCTAAAATTGGCATAGTAAAATTGTAATAATTACATTCACCTTAGTAAATAATTTAAAATTCAAATTTAACCTCTTAGCCTTAGTAAATAATTTAAAATTAAAATTTAATCAAAGAAATCAATAATAGAGCCTTAGGAATTAGCTCAAGAAGAAGAATAAATCGTTGATTCTTTTATCTCATAGTTTTTGATAGCCTCTTTAGAATTGTGAAAGGAATAGATAAAGAGGAGAAAGAGGAGGAGGAAGTAGAACAAGTTTCTCAAACATTAGAGCTATCACAAGTTCCACAATTAGAACAATCAAGTCCAAATCAAGCTACACATCAGTCTCTACCGAGAGACTCAAGTATGACTTATTTATCTTCTTCTACTCTTGCTCCTCCAAGTTCCTAAGAGACAGTCCCTTACCATTATGAGAAACAAGTTCAAGAAGTGGAATTTCTCCCATTCACATCATCTCAAGTATCCACATCCCTACCACTTTCAATAATTCAATCCTATTTTATTTCCATCGAAGCTCAACTTTCACCTTACCCACTACAAAACCCCCTTATGACATAGGTAGCATCAACTACAATGGTAGTAGGACCACAAATTCCCACACCACTTCCAATCCCATAATCAACTAAATCTATAGTGTCTACCTTGTTACTATTTTAGCTTCTCCACATACTTCTCTCCCCCTTGTATCATATCTGATCATCAAAGAAACCCAATCTACTAACCATGATATTATCCAACACCAAAATATCAATGAAATATCCTTCAATGTAGTGGCTCGGTGGAATGAGCAATTGGCAAATTCGTCAAAAGAGATAGCTTGCAAGAGGAAGACTATTGTCGTAGATCCTATTTCTAGAAAGAGAACGAAGCTCACTATCACCACCAAGGTGAACAAGCCTAGGAAGGAGTTAATTGTAGATGACTATGAGGTGATAGAGAAAATGGTGGGGATTATACAATTTTCTATAGTTTATGAGCTTGTAATGACTAAAGCTCATATGGATGTAGTATTCTTTCAAGGAACCATTTTAAGAGAAGAAAATGAAGAGCTAAAAAATAATATACAAGATTTGGAAGCTTCACACAAAGATCATGAGAACCTTGTAAAAACACTTAGAGATGAGGTAAAGAAGTGGTAAAATAAATACCAGGAAACTATCAACTATAAAGAGTAGTTTGAGAGAATTCATGCTCATGTAAGGGCTCTAACTAACCATAATATTCACTTGCAACAACAATTATTGATAAAAACTTTAGACCTGCTGGGTTCTCAAAGGACCATGTGAGATGAATTAGGAAAGAAATATTGTTATATGTCAAGAAAAAGAGTTCAAAGGCTAGATTGGTTTTTATTTTCTTGGATGAAGTGACTAATGAAGTGGTGAGAACCAAGAATACCCTCAAGAATGTGCAAGAAGAAATTCAGCACAAGGTAGCCCCAATAGAGAAGATCTGCAAATTGGCAAAATTTAGATCCAAAACTATGGTGAAATTTATCTCAAAGAGGCACTGGTGTACTACTAGGAATATAGCCAATAAAATACTAGCTAAGAACAAGCTATTAATGAAATATTTACAATTGTTAGATAGGTTATAGGATAAAACCAACAAAATCATGTAATAGTTGTCTCACATTAATCAATTCGGTTTCCTTTATTACCTCAAAGAGGATCATCAATACATTAGAGAAGCAGTGTTGGGAGTTTTCTTAGACTCTATTATGGAAGATGAATCTAAAAGAGAAATATGGCCTAAGCCAATCCAATAGGATTAGGTGATCCAGCTGATTAAGAACCTAAAAGAGATTAAATATCTTATAGCTAAAGTTGGTAACGATGGGGCTAAACCATCCTATGAGAGGTTATATAGTTTGTAATGGATTCATCAGAATATCTTAAAAGTACTAGAAATCCTATAAAATTTTTAGTAAGAGGCTTCAAATGCACTAAGAAATGTGGTCCAATTACTCAGAGAGGAAGATATTAGTAAAGCAAACATTAGTATAGAAGATACAAAAGATGATGAGTCTGATGGAGAAGACCAGATTGAGGAATAAGTGAAAGAGGAAGAATAAGAGGAAAAAGTTTAGGATATTGAACCTAAAATTTTTGATATAGATATAATCCATTTTGATGAAGAAGATGTTGAATATGAAGAGCTAGAAGAGAAAAATATCTAATGAAAGAGACCATTGTAAAACCCAAGTTTTGTGGAGTTTTGTAGATTGATAGGTGTTAGAGAAACAAATAAAATATGAACTTAGAAAATACCTCATGCATATGGAGATATGATAAAGTGAACACCACATATAATATAAGTCCTCCCTGGTGTAGGTAAATCATATTTTGCTCCATATTTTGTGAAGACCACCTATTATAAAAAAATTAGAAGAAATTGGCAGGCTATAAAGGAGTGCTTCTTAGTAAAGTGGGTAAGTCCTAACTTGTTCAAGACACCCTCCACAATATTCTAGTATTTTTCATGTTCTTCTTTAAGTTTACAATGACCACTTATCAAAGAATCAAACAAATTCAAAATCCTTCCTATGGTGTGGTTTTGGAGATAAAAAGAGATTCCCCTTGGTAGCTTGGGAGTAGGCTTGTGCTATGAAGGAAGCAAGAGGTTTGGGGTTTAGGAAATTGAGATCAATGAATCTTTTATTTAATATATAAATAAGGATGGAAGATCCTAAAGGAAGTCAATTCCAAAATGGTTCATATCCTCAGGATTACATACCTTTGACAAGGTAGAAATTTTCTAGAGGAATCTAATCCTCCTACAGGTTTGGCCTTCTAGAATAATATCCTCAAGACTAAAGGTCTACTCCAAAAATGGTTAATATGGAATTTAGGCTTCGTTAACAAAACTGATTTCTAGAGAGACCCTTAGATATTGGACCTTCCTCTCATTAACAACCCTACTCTAGCTATCTTAGAACCATTCACTTTCTAATGCTTTAGATCCAAAGTTTCAAACTTTATTAGGAGATCAGAAGATAGAATATTTCCTAATCCAATTCTCTTAGTAGGAATTCAAGATAGAGAGGTAGGGTTATGCATAGCGGTGAATATTCACAAATTGGGTGAATATTAGGATTTTCAAAATTAGAAATTGGTGAATATGAGGATCCTCGATGTCGGCCCATTCGCCTAAAATTTTTTAGATCAATTTTTCTTAGGGTCAATTTGCCATAATATATATATCCAAACATAGGTATATTTTTAATTTTTGGAAATATATTTTTGATATGGATCTAATGGCGATGTTTTTAAGAAGTTATAAAATGGTTTAATAGGCCAAAATTTATCCTAAATACGACCTTACATTTTAGGGCTTCAAATAACCTAAATTTTGATGCAAATATGATTGATTTAATTTTCTTAGGATTCACCATGATTTACATTTATTTTTATTAGGATTCACCATTTTTTTACAAGTACATTTTGAGTCTAACCCCTTATGAATAACCTTGTAGAGAGGTGTTAGTTGACAAATATTTCTATATTGTTGAGAACTCAATTCATCAAAAAATATAATGCCAAAGACTATGATTTTGAAGGCCAACAATAACGATATATTTTCTATAAAATTGACCTATTTATTGGAAGAGGATGTGGGAGGTGATTGGTTCCCCATGAACTAGGTTTGGATCAAAAAAATTACTTTAAAAATCAACTATTTTGGTTGGCATTGCAAAATAAGATCTTTACAATCAAAATTATCTAGAAAATAGGAATGAAAATTCCTAATTGATGTTATATATGTGAGGTAAATCATGAAATATCTCACCACCTCTTATTATATTACCCTTTTTCTATGGATGTTTTTAATTCTCTTCTATCATGCTAGAGAGTTTCATGGTTTACCCCTTATAGCCTTGTAGAAATGTGTTGTCAGTGGTCTCCTTTTAAAAGCTATTAGCTAAAAATCCTTTGAAGCCTAGGTGTTCGTAACTTCATTTGGGGGATTTAGAAATAAATAAATAATAGTACCTTCAAGATTAATATAAATGAACAACTTTCCCTCCCAAAAATGAAATCCCTTTTACTTGATCTTGGCAATCTTATCTATTCCAAAATTAAATGGAATGCTACCCTCATTGAATGGCTAAAACTCAACTTCGATAAAGCTGTCAAATGGATCCTATGATTTTTTGTAGTTGGAGGTGTTATTAGAGATATAAAAAGAGAAATTATCTTGTCTTATTCAAAAAATATTAGCTTTATATCCAATCACTATGTTGAAGCCATATCCCTTTTATTGCAAGTAAATCTCTTAAATTTTTTAAATATTAGGAAAGTTATAATTGAAGGCTATTATCTAAATATTTTCAACACACTTAAAGGATCCTATCACCCAACCTATAATATCTAAGTCATCTTGGAGGAGATAAAATACAATATTCTACTCTTGGAGATATACCAAATAAATCATCTTTACAGAGAAGATAATAGAGCATTTGATGTTATGGAAAATCTTGGTATTCTTTAGGAAGAGCTCACTATTTGGAGGGATGAGTTCCCCATGACACTCATTTAGGTCTCCCAAAAAGACATTAATTACTTTATTTAGTCTCTTGTTGTTCTTATTCTTTTCTTCATTTAGTTTTTCATGAACCCCATTTTTTGGAGTTCGTCCCTTTCTTTTCCTAGGGGATTTTGTTTGGTCTCTTGCATTACCTTCTTATTCTCTAAGATAATTTTGTAATCTTAGTAATCCTTATCACTAGTTTGATTTTCCTTTTATCCATGTTCATCTTATTCCTTGGGATTCAATTCAATCTTTCCCCCAAGTATTTTCCTTGGGCTTGCTTCATGCTCATGTATTTTTTCTTCTTTGGCCATATTTCACCTTGGTTGGCATGTCATTTTTCATACTCTCTTGACACTCCTAATATATCACTCTAATAAGTATCTATTAACTTCCATTGTGTTGTAATGGAAGTCTTGGACCCAATTTTCTCACATGATTTCTCTTTGTGGCACTCTTAGGACCAATAATGCTATGTTCAATAGTCAAGTTCAATCCTCGAAGCTAAGTTGTTGGGAATGGAAATTTTCAAGTGTGTCTAGGGCATGATTTTCTCCACATATGCATATAATACTATGGATGAAGTGCACCTGATACTTTTAAAAATTGAGAAAAATATAGAGGACTCATATTCCAGTGCCTCCAAAGAAGTGCAACATTGAGGTGCCCTCTTTCCAAGACTCAAATGTGATTCCTAGCTACTCCTCCCTCATGGTGATTATCCATTGTGCTTGTTATATTAATATTTATTGGTTGTTATTTTATTTAGTTAGGACCCCCTTTTTTTTTTGGATTAGATATTTTTAGTGATGATTTTATGTCTCTCTCTTGGGTATCTTTTAGTTGTTTCATGTAAAATGTTCGGGGACCCTTTCAAAAATACTTCTTCTACCAAATAAAATATATATATCAAACCATATAGACCAAACTTATTCACATCCCACACATATTCTTGGTCAAGAAAAGGATTATAATATTTACCTATTAAAATTTATTCTTTATTTTTCATTAAATGCATGAAGTTAAGCTAAGTTAGTTAAAAATTTTCTTATATTTTTTTCCTAAGTTTTAGGAATGTATCTTATACCTGGTATTGTTATGCAATTTTTAAGATGTCTCCTTCATTTTTTTCTAATTCTTCTTTCTTTTTTTGAATATTTTCACTCTTTTCTCTTTAATCCATTTTTCATTGAGTAAACTTACTACCCCTTCCCTCACTACCTTTATATTGGTTTAATTTTATGTCAGGATGGTAGAATTTAATGGGAAGTAATTATCTTTGATTTTGAGTAAAAGTGGGTGAATAACACATTCATTGTTCGTAATTATAGAGTATTACCTTTAGAGTATATAAGGATATGTTTGTACCTCCCAAATTATTTAATGATTTAGAATTTTAGTGATTCCTTTTATATTAAACCAATGATATTAGTGATATCCTTTTCTTGCCATGACAAGGTAAGTTGATATCCTATAGACATTGGCATACAATACTATAGAAACCCTATTTTGTATGCTAAATAATCACTAAGTGATTCACTTGCCTTTCCATCAATTTTGTAAGAAAACAAAGTCAATTTAACTATGTAGTGCCTAAATTTGGGGTAAAAAAGAATATTATATTTGAGGTTCACAAAACTACTATAAATATTTATAACATTTCATAAAAAAAGCACCATTGGAATGGTATTGACATGATATTTCTAACATATTATTATACTTGTACTAGAATTGATCCCTTAAAATTTCCTAAAAGTAGAACTATTGTAATCCTACAAAAGCACCATGGAACTTTTGCATGATACTTATCCTACCTATAATAAATTTTCCAATCAATCCTATTGAACCTTTTCCTATCTACCAACCACAATAGAAGTGATATTGAAAAAATAAAAATCACAATGGAAATTGTGTGCCCCTATGGTGCTTTTGCTCTATTTCCATAAAAACTAAACTTTTAGGTAGTTTTATTTCCTGTGACTCCTTATTACACTGTGAATATCATATTGTTGTTTTAGTTTATGTGAATTTGGATGCTAATTTATCAATCATATCTCCCTAATTTGTATTTCAATGATAATTAATCACTTTAAACTCCTAATTAAAGTTTAATAACCTTCATGCAACTACTTACAACTCTCTAGTAGCTCCAATCAAAAATCCCTAGCATATTCATTCAACTACACTCAACCTACCTTGTTTTATATACCAAGAAAACACTTTAAATATCTCCAAGAGGGACTTAATTTTCCCATAAAACTATCCCATTAGAGAGGCTTGAGTGATAATATATGATAAAATTTTTACTAGGTTGAATTCACTTTTGTATGAGTGAATCTTCTACACATGAACACATTGTTGTAGTTCCTATAGCTCATGTCCCTTTACATTGATATTCTTCTCATTAAAAAGTGTTTTTGGAGTGTTTTATCTAATATCCTCCTCTTTTTAATCATGTGGTGAACAACCAAGGGTAGGGCAATAATAATTTTTGGCTTTGAATGGTGTTGTTGCAAGGATTTATTATAGCAATCTCATCAACATAAGAGAAATAAACAACTCTTAGGTTATAGCTCTCATGATTTAATTTAAATCTACTTAAAAAATTGCAATTGAATTTATTCATTTAGAGTCTAGCACATATTGTTATCTTCATATTTTATTTTGCATTTATGAAATCTATGTACCATTCAATTTTAGTGTCAATCATTCCCTTTATAATACGCTACATTTTTGTCCTACATAAAAAAAATCATGGGTTTGATCCTTTTGAATTAGGAAGCATATCAATACTTAATAAACTTGGACAAATCCCCCTACAGTAATTGCCTATTTTTTTCTATTTCTATCCACATGAATTTTTGTTTTGTAGGTACTGTAAAAAATATTGTTTAGAAGAAGAAGCACTGTATAAATGTACTTGTGATACTTATACCTAGTGCTTTCACCTAGCACATCTACATCGTGCTTCTATGTAGTGAATTTGCATAATACCTCTACCTTACCCTATGAATTAGGTGTAATTTTTCCCATTTTAGCCTATTTATATTTTAGGGTTTTGAGATCACATGTTCTGTCTATTTATCATTTTTTTTATGATTTTATGATGAAATATTGCATAAAGGGTGTAACAACCATTCTTGGTAGAAATTATCCTTGACAATGAGCTATGTATTTATGTATAGATATTTAATGCATGGTTTTTTTCATTGCTATCAATAAGTAGTCACTTTATATGCTTTGGTTCAAGTATTCAAATGTAATACTATATATATCTATATCTATATATATATATATGCACCTATATGAAGGATTTTTTATTACCCTAAGATTTTGATGAATGAGTCATCACCATCATTTTCCAAAACTTTCTCTTAACTTAGGTGCTTATCCATATTAAACCACTAGTGGAAGCCCCTTGTCCTGCAACCATAATATATGTATATTATGGTTGCAGGACAAGGGGCTTACCACCAGATATTATGGTTGCAGGACGAGGGGCTTCCACTAGTGGTTTAATATGGATAACCACCTAAGTTAGAGAAAGTTTTGGAAAATTATGGTGATGACTCATTCATCAAAATATTAGGGTAATAAAAAATCCTTCATATAGGTGCATTGCATTTGTGCTTATTGAATGTTCACACCATTGGGATAGGAAGTTGCTTGTGCAATGAGTCTCCTTAATAGGATGGTGGTAGCAATAGACTATCTTAAAGAAAATAGCCACCTACTTAAGGATAAAATAATGGTGTGTAATATTATTTTTTGAATGGATTATAGGATCATGCGTATGGAAAACATAGATTTATGGATAAAGATCAATCAAATATTTATTTGGTATTTTATAACATTAATACTTGAGAATATTGATGTAAATATTAATAATTAATATTGACTATTGACACTAATTAGCAAGTAAATGATCTAAATACCTTATTAATGGGAATAATAAGGTTTAGTAAAGAATTAATGGATTATTTAGTTGCTTTGTAAATGTTTGATTAAAAGAGAAATGTATACCTTTAAAAAATAATATGTTTAATAAATGATTGCTTACTTTTAATCATCATTTGGAATGGAAATTTGAATGTTTCCCTCACTTGAAAATGTTGGAGTAATGGTATTGCTTTGCTAACATTCTTCACAAATGTTATGATATAAAAGTGGTCATATCAAATGTGAATAATCATCGAGGTGAAAATTTAGTTGGAAGAAAAGCCACCCTAAGTATTTGAGAGGAGGCTTGGGTAGGTCTTTGAGGGATTTTGTAATAGGAAGAAGATAGGTAGTGGAGAGCTTGAATAAGGGTGAGGAGATTGGAAGGTCTTTAGATTGAGCTGGACGAGGTAAGGGTGATTGTGTGATCCATTTTCTATGATCTGGAAGTTGTTTGCTCTATGCTCTCCTTGATTAGTATATTCTGGTTGCGTTTTTAAGAGTTTTTGATTTTTTTAGAGCCTTGGCTTTCATCATTTGGTGTACACCTTTTGATTTGTATGAGTTAGTGAGTGTAGTCTTTTGTTTCCTAGGAAATACCTTATTAGGACTAGGTAGGCCATGCTAGATCGATGATTGTCTATGTTTTGCTTGGAGTTGATTGCTTGTATGTTAGTAGATCTTAGATGCTCTTTTGGGTTTGGTTTCTTTGATCTCTTTAGGATGTTAAGTCTTGAGTGGAAGCTTAGATAATATAGTCCATTTCAAATGTTCCCTATGATGTTATTCCTCTCTATTTGAGCAATGCATCTAAGGCAATATTTGACCACTTATTTTTCCCTTGTCATTTGACATGCTTCTTAGATTTTTGCATGCTTAAGTCCTATGGTGTTAAGTTCTTTTCTACACACCCAAGTCTTGGGTAGTGCACTTGGGATCATAGATTTGCATATTATTGTTGCTTTATCCTATGCGATTGTTATGTGAGCCATGATTTATGTGGTGAGTTACATTATTTTACTAAAGGTTTTATGTGAATTGAAAGTTCTTAATTTTATGAAGCCAATAATGCTTTGAATGAATTGCTCACCTTGGATTGATAGATATTTTGGAAAATAATGTAAATGAATAAGTTTAATCTTTTCTTTATGAGATGAGGTTAAATATTTAAGTTAGATATTTATTTTAATGAAAGTATTATGTTTTTGATTGTATATTAAAAGGTTTATTATTTTGTTTCTATTTTTAAAAAGAGAGAGTATTTTAATGAATGATATTTTAGCGAACAAAAAAATAGAGATTACATGGTTTTACTATCTTGTTAAAGTGGGTTTTAAAATAGAATGCTATAATGGCTTCTTCCATTTATGTGCTTTATGGATATGTAAATATGAATAAAGTTATGAACTTTTATTTGTGTTTTAAATTGGGAAAGATTCTTAGTATAGAAGTAATATTATAATGGCTATTTGAGACTTGATTACTTAGGAAAACCATTATAGAGAGAAGTATGGGATTCTCTCCTTGGTTGCCATTTAAAAATATAATGTGCATGTTTGGTTTGCAATTTCATAACATGTAATAATAAATAGATAAATTTGGGATCTTCTCTAGTTTATTTCCTTTTAAAAGTATTATGCATGGATGTTTGCAAATACAATTAACATGTTAAATTATATTGCATAAATGAGCTATCTTGATCCCTAAATATTATTCAAGTTGATGGGTAAATCATTAAATGAAGAAGGTCATTAGAAGAATGTGGTACAATGGCCATTTAGGTGGAATGGAATTATTGTATATTGGATTGAAATCTGGTTTTCTAAATGAGAATTTGATTTTGTAAATTTTGAGAAAAACTTTAGTGATACTTCAATGTTTAGTAGTTTTGTATTGAGCAATAGTGAAAGGAAGGAAATGGAATTTTAGGTATTATGCTAGTTCTATTGCTCAGTGATTGGATATAAACATGTTATATTGTGATGAAATGTTAATGTTCTCTAAGTGGAAATTGATAGCATTATGAATAATGGTTTTGGTGATCTATTGAAATGCTTCTTTATGTAATCTCTTTAATAGCCAAATATAGTATGGAGTTATTATAAATGTGTTAGCCTTAGATGAAGCTTATATTTATTTGAGATACATGTGAATGTGATGCTATAGTTTAAGCATTTGAGTTTAAAAGCATTTTTTTTGGTATTGCTTTCTTGGGTTGAACCTAGATCTTCTTTTAGGACCTAAGTTAAAGTATTTAGCCCAATCCTGGAAGGAGTTGTGATAATGAAATAACTAGGTTGAAGAGAATTCTTAGAAGGAGTTGCAAGAATATAATAGCTAGGTTATCTCAAGTCTATAAGGATTTATGAGAATGCAATAGTTAGATACTTGTGAAATGATACACCTTGAATGATGAGGATCAGGTTTTCCCATGTCTAAAAGGCTTTAGAAATAATTTAAAAGACATCAGTGATGGTACCTCAAATGTGTATGTTTAGGTGACCATGTTAGCCTATGAAAGTGTGGTAACTAGGTGCCAAGGCTTTACACAAAATTAACCTACCTATATGGTTTTAGGATAGGGTTAGGGAATAATAATTTCATTTTAAGTATTATGGGCCTCAAAGGATAATGCCTACACTGTGGTCACATTGTCCTATGCCAATGAGGGTATAGGAAAGGTAGGGGGACCATTTTGGCATCATTCTAAATGAGAATGTCTAGCAAGGTAAAACTTAGAAAATCATAGGATTTGGCCACTCCTATCCACTAAGTGTCATTTGTAGTAACGTGAAATCAAATATGGTGAAGCCTTGAATGTTAAATAATAATATGTTGGGTCTCTTATGAACTATATCTCTCTCTATATATCTTGGGTTGATAGATTTAGTTTGTTACAGTTGGTATTGGAGATCTAGGTAACAGGGCTTGAAGCTTCCAGTGAATGTGCTTAGGTAAAGACTTGACTTGATGTGCTACTTTGGGAAAGGTATATTTTATTAAGGCAAGTGTGATATTGATAATTATTTATTGAGTGATAATGGTCTATGTTAGTTCATTAGAAGAATGAAAATAATTGATTGTAAGTACAATTAAAGGAAATTGTAACTTACCAAACTCCTTTGTGTAGATAGGAGATCACAAATGTTTTAAGAGTAAGTTTGTCCATGAAAACCAACATGGTTTCACAAGAGGGAAATGTAGTGTAAAAGACTAGATGAACTGTGGAATCCAACAAGAAAATTGGGAGAGCAGCTGCTCCTAGCAAGAAGGTTGAGAGGACAACAAACCCAGATAGGAATGCTAGGGGAACAATAGGGTTAAATGAGAGAGCATAAGATATATCCTCCATAATAATGGTTGGAGCAATAACAAAATAAAATAAAAACCCTAATCAATAAATAAGCTATTACTATAAATGTATGTTGGAAATTTTTATTATTTTGGTTGTCATTGATGTCAAAGGGAAAATGATTGAAAACCATATTCCAGGTTGAAATATTAAAATTCTAAGGTAAATACGTCCATTGAAAAAGATAGACAAAGTTCCTTTGAAAAAGGTTAAATTAATTGCAAATTTGAGGAAGTTTCCAAGGCAAAAGAAAAAGGATTAATTATAATATTTAAATTAAAAGTTTAAATAGTATAGTAATATTATTTGAATTTCCTATGGCGCTAAAATTTAAAATTGTTTTTAAATTGAAAAGTGTCGACGTCATTTTTCCTAAATAGAAGCACTTATATAAAAAGGCATAAAAATAATTTGAAAAGGTGTTGAAATAATTTAATTGGAATTCAGATTAATGACTACATCATATTCACAAAAGCAAGTGCACGATGATCGAACAAAAGTCACAGAGGAAAAAATATGCATGTTTTTTTAAACAAGTTGATGGTGCACAGAGTTTAAATAAAAATATCCATGTGGTTGTATTCAATCAAGTGGGTAGCTCAGTTTGTAGGCGAATCCCACATAAGGCGTGGCATGGAGGAGGTTTCTAGATCGAGTATCAGTGGCAACAAGGTATTAATTTTATTTTGTAGATTGAAGGTCCATGATAGGTTTAAAGGAAATATTGTGCATTGTGATTGTTGTGTGGGTAGTTAGCCCACGTGGTTCTATAGCATGTGCTAGAGCATGGGATTTGTGAGGTCACATGTTCGAATCTCCACAAAAGAAAATTGGTAAGGGTAATTTTTTTTTATAAATTTTGATTTTTGATTATAGGGAGTCATAGGGATTAGGTGTTGATTACGAGTGCTATAAGGGTTGAAATCGATGATGTATGATTTTTATATTAGGGAGTCATAAGGGATAAGTTTATAAAGTTTGAATTTGCACTTAGGGAGTTATAAGGGTGTAATTTAATAAAATTTTGAGAGTGCTTTATATAGTTTATTTTTACAAAGTGGATAAATAAAAAATATGTTTTACATGCAAGAATAGGAGTAATAAGGTGTTATAATGCTTTGATATTTTATTGTAATGTTTGTATGGTGAAAGTGATTTTGAAGGTATTTGATAATTATTAATGCCCTATATTTTGAAAACAATAAAATAATTATTGACCATCAATTTCAGATTTCATTGAGCATATCTTTTGAGAAGGAAGTTCATGTGGATGGTTTGAGAAAGTATTTTGCTATCTAAACCTTGAAGTGGCACTAGAAAAATAAGTTGTTTGTGAGATAGGTTTTTGAAGACATATCTCCATAAGAGCAAATTAAGAGGTATGGGTACATCATTCCTTATTTAAGTTGTTTTTTTGAGTAAATATTTTTGAAACATAAGGTGGAGATAAAAGGATTGTTCGATATGCATTGTTGGAAATATTTGAGTTAGGGTTTGTACTTAATTGTTGAATGGTTATGGAAATGTTTGTAATAGAGTTTGATAACAAGATTTTTCTTCCATTATTGAAATAGATTGAGACATTTGTGCTAGATATTTTGAACTACTTGTGCTATATTTGAAGATAAGTTTTTTCATCATTGTGAAACATTTTGAACATTGGTTTGAGAGATATTGAAAGCAATTGTGAAAGTTTTTGAGATCAATTTTACAAGGAAAAAATGTGCATTAGTGTGATTGATATTTTAGAAAACTTTTGCAATAAATATAGACTATTTTTGTGAAATGAGTTATACATTGTTTTGATTTGATTTGAAAGGGATTTTGTAAGATATAGAGATTGTATTAGTTGAGTACAAGATTTGTGAATGTGAAGAATATATTGAGTTTTTTATAGAACATATCATTATCTATATGTTCCAAAGTTTTAAAAAAAATCTAAATAGAATTTATCTATTTGAAGAAAGTTTTTTGGAAAGAGATTTAAGTTTGTATGCAATATTTGGAAATATTTGAGCAGGTTTTGTGAGCAGCATTATGTGTGACCCCCAGAAGCACGTACCATAACTGGATGCACTTGAAATATTATTATATAAAATAAAAATGAACAAGCACACAAGCACATATAATGTGAAAGTAATAAGAAAAGAGATGTTATTTTATTAATTCTTCCAGATATCAGTTACATGTATACCCCTTTGAGGGATACTCATTTTTGATATAATATATTACAAGTGGAGTAACAATGAATGTATCCCCCATAAGGGGATGATGCACCTTTGCAGGCCTCTCGATATAACATAACAAAATATTTAAGGGATTATAGATGCCTCCTAATTTTGTCCTGGAGGTATCTCATGCTCTGGATACTTTGAACTGATCCTGTGAACCTATATCTATGGGTATTGAAACAATAGAGCACCATAAGTAGAATGGATAGCCTCCTTAGATGAGGCCTTTTTGTTAGTAGATACGATAATCTAGATAAATGATGCAGGAGCATCCAATGGCAGCAGAGAAATCTTGCATTTTTTTCTAAGTGTGCCTTGATGTCACGATATCGCGACAGGGAAAAGTGTCGCGATATCGCGACATGTCGCATTTTCGTGACTCAGAAAGGAGAGAGAAGGCACGGAGTAAAAATGTCGCGATATCGCGACATGTCACATTTTTGCGACTCAAAAAGGAGAGAGAAGGCACGGAGTAAAAATGTCGTGATATCGCGACATGTCGCATTTTCGTGACTCAGAAAGGAGAGAGAAGGCACGGAGTAAAAATGTCACGATATCGCGACATGTCGCATTTTCGTGACTCAAAAAGGAGAGAGAAGGCACGGAGTAAAAATGTCACGATATCGCGACATGTCGCATTTTTGCGACTCAAAAAGGAGAGAGAAGGCACGGAGCAAAAATGTCACGATTTCGCGACATGTCGCGAAATCGCGACCGAAGAAAGACAGGAAGGGCCAGAGGAGAAAATGTCACGATTTCGTGACATGTCACGAAATCGCGACCGAAGGAGCAGAAAGAAAGCAAGGAAAGAAATTGTCGCGATATCGTGACATGTCACGATTTCACGACCCGAGAGGCATGGAGGAGGCAGAAAGGAAAGATGTCGCGATATCGCGACATGTCGCATTTTCGTGACCAACAGGTAAGGGAAGGCGCAGGCAAGAAAAGTGTCGCGATATCATGACATGTCACATTTTCATGACTCGCAAAGGGTAGAAATGCAGAAAGCAAAAGTGTCGTGATATCACGACATGTCGCATTTTCATGACTCGAAAAGGGTAGAAAGGTAGAAAGCAAAAAGTGTCACGATATCGCGACATGTCGCATTTTCATGACCAACAGGAAAGGGAAGGTGCAGGCAAGCAAAAGTGTCGCGATATCGTGACATGTCACGTTTTCATGACTCGCAAAGGGCAGAAAGGCAGAAAGCAAAAAGTGTCACGATATCGTGACATGTCGCATTTTTGTGACTTGCAAAGGAGCTGGAAGACCAAGCGTCGAAAGGAAGCCGTTTCGAAAGCCAAGACACCGAAGAGGCGCGAGAATGGAAATGAAGGGTCAGAAAGGGGAAACGGAGAGTCACGCCAAGGATTTTAAAAGGGCGAAGCAAAGACATGGAGGGGGTCAGAAAACTATGGAGACAGAGTTGCAGACGTAAAGGCAAGAAGCCATTCTAGACCTATTAGGCCATTTTTCTTCTAGGTAGAAGATGTTGTAACAGAAGCTATCTTTCGGGAATAAAAAGTTTATTCGATAGACTATTGCCATGACTGTAATTTTGTTCTAATTTGTTGAAAGTGATTATAGATTCATCATGAGCGAGTTGGCTCTCGATCAAATGGTATCAGAGTAGGAGTTCCTGAGTGTGTGAGCAGATCATCGAAAGTGAGGCAGTTTGCACCAGGATCTGTGGAGAAGAGTGTGAGGAAGAATGCCTCCATGAAGAAACCGTGGTGGTGGGAGGAATGTGGTACCTGAGGAAGATTTCAAAGCTTTGCAGAGGCAAGTGCAAGCCCTGCAAGAGGAGTTGCGAAGAGGGGTTGAACCAAGGGGAGAAGACCATAGTGAAGATGAAGCTTGGGAGGTTGATAATCCATCAGAGGAAGAGGAAGCAATGAATCCTACAGAAGTCAGATTAGTTAAGGCCATAACTCAGATCGAGAAGAAGCCAAAGTTTGATGTCTCCACGTACTCTAGGAAACTCAATCCAGAAGAGTTGATTGATTGGATCAATGATATGGAGGAGTATTTTGAGTATGAGGAGGTTGTAGATCCAGATCGGATCAAACTGGCAAAAACAAAGTTGAAAGGCCATGCTAGCATATGGTGGAAAGAAGTACAACTAGAAAGAAATAGGAGAGGAAAGGAAAGGATAACCAGATGGGACCGAATGGTTGAGAAGTTGAAGAGGCGGTTTATTCCTACAGATTACGAATTAGAGCTGTTGAGGAAAATGCGAGCTTGAGACAGTCAAGCAAATCTATCAAGGAATATACCGAGGAGTTTTACCAGATTTTAATAAGAGCTGGACATTCAGGGGATAGTAAGGAGAAAGTAGCTCGTTACATAAATGGGTTAAGAATGAATATCCAAGAAGAACTCAGTTTGGTCAGAATTACCACCATTGAGGATACATATCAGTTTGCCTTGAAGGTTGAAGAGAAGCTGAACAAAAGATTTGAAGGCAAACAAAGAGGAAGAGGTCGAGGTGGAAGAACTAGGGGAAGGACCAGTGGAGGAAAATTTGATGATCGGAATAAGACTGGTGAAACGAGTACCAACCAAGATCAGAAAGAGGAGAATACTTACCACCCCTGTAATCAGAACAACGGTTACCAAAGGGGAAGAGGTAGAGCTGGACGTGGGTATGGAAGAGGTGGATTTCATGGAACCTATTTCCATTGTGGAGAAGAGGGACATCGGGCATATGAGTGTCCCCAATACCAAGAGAGGATGAATAAGCGACCTGAGGATCATGCCAGAGCTGCTGTAGCAGATGAAGGTGCTGAGTCTGAACATTCTGAAGAAGCAGAAGAAGGAGAAGTGTTGATGACAAGAAGAGCATTGATGAATGGAGGGAAAGATGTGGATCAAAGGAAGAGCTTATTTTGCACGAGATGCAAATGTGCAGGTAAGACCTGTAATGTTATCATAGATAATGGTAGCACAGACAATTTGGTTTCAGGAGAAATGGTGACTAAGCTGAAACTGGAGAAGAGGGCGCACCCGCATCCATATCGGATTGCATGGTTGCAGAAAGATCATAGGGCATTAGTCAGTGAGCAGTGTTTGGTTAAATTTCATATTGGAACTTATCAAGATGAGGTTCTATGTGATGTTTTGCCTATGGATGCTTGTCATTTGTTGTTGGGGAGACCATGGCAATTTGATAGACGCATGGTGCATGATGGACATGCGAATACGTACTCTCTGACCAAAGGTGGAAGGCATCACAAGTTGAAGCCATCAAGGGAAGTGGATGAAAAGGTATGCAGTAGTGCAAGAATCTGTCTGGTAGATGGTAGAAAATTTTTGGATGGCCTGAAGAGGGAGTCTATGTGTTACGCATTAATTCCTACCGTTAAGAAGGAACAATGTATGGATATTCCAGTAGAGGTTGAAAGTCTATTAGAAGAATTTCCTGATATTGTGTCCGATAATGTGCCTGAGGGCTTGCCACCAGTGAGAAATATTAGCCATCAAATTGACTTGATTCCAGGGGCCAGTTTACCCAATAAAGCAGCCCATAGAATGTCTCCCATGGAGAACGAGGAGTTGAATAGACAAGTTCAAGAGTTGTTGAGGAAAGGATTGATCAGAGAAAGTTTGAGTCCCTGTGCAGTACCTACAGTACTAGCATCGAAGAAGGATGGAGAATGGAGAATGTGTACTGATTCCAGAACCATAAATAAGATTACCATTAAGTATAGATTTCCATTGCCTAGAATGGACGATATAATGGACTGTTTGAGTGGAGCTAAATACTTCACAAAGATTGATTTAAAGAGTGGGTATCATCAGATTCGCATCAGAGAAGGTGATGAGTGGAAGACTGCTTTCAAAACCAAAGAGGGTTTGTACGAGTGGTTGGTCATGCCGTTTGGTTTAACCAATGCACCTAGTACATTCATGAGGTTAATGAATGAGGTGTTGAAAGACTTCCTAGAGAAGTTTGTTATTGTTTATTTGGATGATATTCTAATTTTTAGCAAGACATTAGAAGAACATTTGATGCAAGTTCGGATAGTTTTTGAAAAGCTGAGGGAGGAACAGTTGCTGATTAACTTGAAGAAGTGCAGTTTTGTGAAGAAGGAGTTGGTGTATCTGGGATTTGTCATTTCAGATGAGGGTCTAAAAATGGATCCAAAAAAGGTGAAGGCTATCATTGAGTGGCCTACTCCAAGGAACATAACGGAGGTAAGATCATTCCATGGT
Organism: Wollemia nobilis; assembly: GCA_028583015.1. Lineage (NCBI taxonomy): Eukaryota > Viridiplantae > Streptophyta > Pinopsida > Araucariales > Araucariaceae > Wollemia > Wollemia nobilis. Next base: position 131,283 of record JAQPPZ010009261.1, read on the forward strand.
CTTGCAAGTTTCTATAGAAAGTTCATTAGAAACTTTAGCAGTATTTGTGCACCCTTGACAGAAACCATGAGAGGGGATAAGAAGGAGTTTAAGTGGACTACAAGGGCAGGTGCAAGTTTTGAGATGTTAAAAAGGAAGGTGATGGAACAACCCATTTTGATACTTCCAAATTTCAATAAAGTATTCCAGGTTGATTGTGATGCTAGCGGCAGTGCCATTGGAGCTGTGTTGAGTCAGGAAGGTAAACCTGTGGCATATTTTAGTGAGAAGTTAAATGATGCTAGGAAGAAATACTCTATTTATGATCAGGAATTTTATGCTATAGTTCAGGCTCTTAAGAAATGGAGACACTATTTGTTAGCAAAAGAGTTTGTTTTATATACTGACCATCAAGCTTTGCAGTATATTAATAGTCAAGGAAAACTGAATCAGAGACATCTGAAGTGGGTTGAATTTCTATAGAGTTATACCTTTGTTTTGAAGCATAGGAGTGGGAAGTCTAATAGAGTTGCAGACGCCTTGAGTAGGTGGCAAAATTTGTTGTTGGAGATGAAGGTGGAGGTCGTTGGGTTTGAAGAACTCAGGAGTTTGTATCCAGAGGACCCGGACTTTGCAGAAGCTTGGAAGGCATGTTTGTCTCCTATTACCTTGGATAGAACTAAATGGCTGGATTTCACAATCCAAGATGGGATGCTATTCCGAAAGAACCAATTGTGCATTCCTAGAAGTTCAATGAGGGAGAATCTGATAAAGGAGAAGCATAGTGGAGGACTAGCCGGGCATTTTGGTCGAGATAAGACCATTGCCCTTGTCAGTGAGAACTACCATTGGCCATAGTTATAGCAGAATGTGACGAAATTTGTGCAGGGTTGCAGAGTGTGTCAGATGGCTAAGGGAGTGAGACAGAATACAGGATTGTATCAGCCATTACCTATACCAGAAAGACCATGGGAGGACATCAGTATGGATTTTGTTCTTGGCCTACCAAGGACCCAACGAGGAAATGACTCCATTTTTGTTGTGGTTGACAGGTTTTCGAAGATGGCTCATTTTATTTCCTGTCAAAAAATGAGTGATGCAGTTCATATTGCCAGCTTGTTTTTCAAGGAGGTGGTACGCCTTCATGGTCTACCCAAGAGTATCGTATCTGACAGAGATACCAAATTTGTGGGATATTTTTGGAGGACTTTGTGGAAGCAGTTAAAGACGGATTTGAAGTTCAGTTCTGCATACCACCCACAGACTGACGGACAAATAGAAGTGGTGAACAGAAGTTTGGGTAATCTCCTAAGATGTCTGGTAGGAGATAAGCCCAAGGGATGGGATTTGATTTTGCCACAAGCAGAGTTTGCTTACAACAATTCTATCAACAGAAGTACTGGTAAATCACCATTCCAGATTGTGTATGGGAACAACCCAAGGAATGCTTCGGAGTTGAGAACGATGGGTAAAGGAGAAAAGAGTAGTGCTGAGGCTGAAGATTTTGCTAAACACCTAAAGAGTTTGCATGAGGAGGTAAAACAACATATTAGTAAGATGAATACTTAGTACAAGGCCAAGGTAGATCAGAAGAGACGTTTCAAGGAGTTCCAAGTGGGAGATGAGGTCATGGTTCACTTGAGAAAGGAAAGGTTTCCTAACAAAACCTACAACAAACTAAAGATGAAGAGGTTTGGACCATGCAGGATCATAGGTAAAAGAGATTCAGGTAATGCCTATGAAGTGGAGCTGCCAAGCGAGCTGAATATATCACCTATTTTTAATATTTTAGACTTGGTAGAATACCATGAAGGAGTTAGTAGTGAGGCACCAAGAACGGAATTGTGGAGTATTCCAGTGACTGCGCTAGTCACAGATGAGATAGAGGAAATACTGGATACTCGAGAAGGCAGAAGTACCAGGAACCGATAGTATTCAGAATATTTGGTCAAGTGGAAAGGCAGGCCTATCGAAGATGCAACTTGGTTGTCAAAAATAGAGGTCGACCGCCTAGGTCTTCCTCCAACAGTCCAGAAGTAGAGGACACTTCTCAATCCACCCTGGGTGTCTGATGTAGGAGCATCCGGTGGCAGTAGAGCAATCTTGCATTTTTTTTCTAAGTGTGCCTTGATGTCGCGATATCGTGACAGGGAAAAGTGTCGCGATATCATGACATGTCGCATTTTTGTGACTCAGAAAGGAGAGAGAAGGCACGGAGTAAAAATGTCACGATATCGTGACATGTCGCATTTTAGTGACTCAGAAAGGAGAGAAGAAACGGAGTAAAAATGTCGCGATATCGCGACATGTCGCATTTTTGCAACTCAGAAAGGAGAGAGAAGGCACGGAGTAAAAATGTCGCGATATCATGACATGTCGCATTTTCGTGACTCAGAAAGGAGAGAGAAGGCACGAAGTAAAAATGTCGCGATATCACGACATGTCACATTTTTGCGACTCAGAAAGGAGAGAGAAGGCATGGAGCAAAAATGTCATGATTTCATGACATGTCACGAAATCGTGACCGAAGAAAGACAGAAAGGGCCAGAGGAGAAAATGTCACGATTTCGTGACATGTCGTGAAATCGTGACCGAAGGAGCAGAAAGAAAGCAAGGAAAGAAATTGTCATGATATCACGACATGTCACGATTTCATGACCCGAGAGGCATGGAGGAGGCAGAAAGGAAAGATGTCGCGATATCGTGACATGTCGCATTTTCATGACCAACAGGTAAGGGAAGGCGTAGGCAAGAAAAAGTGTCGCGATATCATGACATGTCGCATTTTCATGACTCGCAAAGGGTAGAAAGGCAGAAAGCAAAAAGTGTCGCGATATCGTGACATGTCGCATTTTTGTGACTCGCAAAGGGCAGAAAGGTAGAAAGCAAAAAGTGTCGTGATATCGCGACATGTCGCATTTTCATGACCAACAGGAAAGGGAAGGCGCAGGCAAGCAAAGGTGTCACGATATCGCGACATGTCACATTTTTATGACTCACAAAGGGCAGAAAGGTAGAAAGCAAAAAGTGTCATGATATCGTGACATGTCGCATTTTCATGACTCGCAAAGGAGCTGGAAGACCAAGCGTCGAAAGGAAGCCGTTTCGAAAGCCAAGACACCGAAGAGGCATGGGAATGGAAATGAAGGGTCAGAAAGGGGAAACGGAGAGTCACGCCAGCGATTTTAAAAGGGCGAAGCAAAGACATGGAAGGGGTCAGAAAACTATGGAGACAGAGTTGCAGACGTAAAGGCAAGAAGCCATTCTGGACCTGTTAGGCCATTTTTCTTCCAGGTGGAAGATGTTGTAACAGAAGCTATCTTTCGGGAATAAAAAGTTTATTCGGTAGACTGTTGCCATGACTGTAATTTTGTTCTAATTTGTTGAAAGTGATTATAGATTCGTCATGAGCGAGTTGGCTCTCGATCAATAAATAAGCATCATGTGCATTTAAATATATACAATCTAAGCAATATGCATCTAAAAATTAGAAATATTAGTCTAAATGCAATGGAAGATTCAAATCTATGCTAAAGCCATGTAAATAAAATAATGATAAATAAATATCTATTACTTAGAACAAAGGAATCAATCATTTTAAAACTTGGCTATGAATATGGGCCACTATAAAATATAGAAACATCTGAATTAAAGGTTACCTTAGGTCTTATGGGTTGTGGTCATCGATACCTTTGCTCAAATTGATGTTTAAGGGTTTCCATGTGTGTCTCCTACACTAATTGGTAGTTGGGAATGATGTATCTGAATACTAATGTGTGGACATGGCTCAGCTAAATGGTGCTCCAATTTTCCTCAAAGAGGTATATATTGGATCTCAATTTTGACAAGGCTTCACTGCACACAATTTGAACTTTATGTATATCTTTTACCTTCCTAGAAGTCTACATATGTAGCCTTCTTGTTTTTAGGTCCAGATCTAGGGCTTAGCTTCCTGGGGGAAGCAAATCTCTAGATCTAAACCTGAAACAAGGAAGGCTACATATGCAGAATTCTATGAAGACAGAAATATATATAGAAAGTTCTAATTGTATATAGCGAAGAAAGCTAAACTCCAGATATGCATGCCAATTAACTATCCTAGAGGGATGGTTTAATATTAGATTGTCATGGAAGGGGTATTTAGGAGGAACTCTGGGAGTTCCTCACTGATATACCTTCAAAATGCATGTAAAATGTCATTAATGCCCATGATTTGGGCAATCCCTCATGGTATTTCATGTTTCAGTTCTAGCAATTATCGACAATAGTGGCTAGATGTGGCCACTCTTAGCTTGAATGACCAATATTGGTGGCCACTCTTATAGATAGCATCTAGGCCTAAATGGGCTAGAATTTACCCTTTTGAGTGGTTAGGACCACTGCTTGCTCTTGGAAAAGTCCAATATTTGTCATATGGTCTACAGATGTGCCCATATGGATAGTTTCCTAAACATGACGTGTTTTAGGTTTCTACAAATTGAAGGTAGATTTGAGCAAGTATTTTGAGAAGGTTTGAAGGTAGATTTGAGGAAGTCTTTTGAGAAGGCTTGAGGTAGATTTGAGAAGGTCTTTTGAGAAGGCATGGAGGTAAATTTGAGCAAGTATTTTGAGAAGTCTTGAAGGTATATTTGAGAAATTATTTTGACAAGGCTTGAAGGTAGACTTGAGGCTTGAAGGTGGATTTGTGCAAGTCTTGTGAGAAGGATTAGAGTAATGTTGAGATATTTTAGAAAGTCTTATGAAGACTTGAGGTAGCATTGAAACATATTTTTGAGTAGAGTTAGATAAAATTTGTGCTGGACTTGTGATAGGGTTTGGTGCAAAATTAAGATAGAGTTGAGAGTAGACTTTGGAGGTGATAAGTGCAAAGAGGATAGAGGTTTATAGTGGATAGAGTTCCATAAAAAAATGTAGTGGGGATAGAGGTATCCTATAGAGAGATATCCACAAGGTAGAGCAGTGGGGACAAAAGTATTCTAGAAGTTCACCATCCAAAGTAGAGGGGATAAATTTCTCCTATGGAAAGAGATCCATGAATTAGAGTAAAGGGGAAAGAGTTCTCTTATGGAGAGATATCAATGAACCAAAGAAAAGTGAAAAGAGTTTTCTTATGGAGAGATATCCACAAACAAGAGCAAAGGGGAAAGAGTTATCCTATGGAGAGAGATCCATGAACTAAAGCAAAGGGGAAAGAGTGTTCTTGTGGAGAAATATCCACAAACTAGAGCAAGGGGATAGAGTTATCTTGTGGATAGAGATCCACAAATCAGAGTATAGGGTATTGGTGTCTCCTTTGGATGGATATCCATAAAAATTGTAATAGGGAAATGATTCTCAAGAGATTTTTGAGAAAATTTAGAAGAAATATTTTCTCCATGGATGTAACCCACATTAGGTGAACCATGTTAAATTTGTGTCTCTCATGTGTGTGATAATTTGTGCAATTTTTTTATTAATGCTATTGATATTACCATTGATAATATTGGATAATATTGTTTGGTAAAGAAATGTAAAAGTTGATCTTATACTTTTTACCCCCCCTCTCAGTATAATCCTATGTTCTTCAATTGGTATTAAAGTAGGTTCCTTCAGGGAAGCCTAACAACTTGAAGGAAGATATAAAAGAACACATATTGAAAATAAAGGCAAAAGAAAAACCATGAGACCTAAAAAGGAAGAAGAATTTGATCTTAAGACTAAGACAAGGGAAGAATAAATATTTGTGATATGTGTTGAGTGTGGTAAACTTGATCACATGGCACTTTATTGTTCACAAAATGGGTACAGTAGCAGAAAATATGAAAAGGAATTTGATTTTTCTCTCAAAGAGATAGTTTTTGTAAGAGGAGAAGTGGAAATATATTCAAATTATGAATCAACCAGTGAAGAGGAAACTAAATTTGAAAAAGGGAATAAGAAGGAACTGAGAATAATCAAGTGTTTTATTTATGGTAACATTGGCCGCATTGCAGATCATTGTTCAAAAGTTGGGTATAGTAGTAGTGAATATCTTATAGGAACACACATGGATGAGATACATAGAAATATCATAGCCTATGAGATAAGGACAGAGAAATATCAAACATCCAGAAGAGAGGCAACATTCAAGGATTTAGAGGAAGAAAGAAAAAATAAATGTCTTGGTTGTGGTAACATTGGTCACTATACAACTAATTGTCCATAATATGAATGTAGTAGAAGTAAATATGAATAGGTATACAAGAAAAAGAAAGAAAGAAAAATTAGTCATGAAAAGAAAGATAGGCATCATCAAAGCAAGCATGAGAAGAAGGTATTTCAAAGACACAAGAAGAGTTTTTATGTTGAAATAGCAAGTAGTGCTTCAAGTGACAGTGATGAAGGCCTCTCAGATAGTGAAAAAGAGAAAATTCTAATTTCAACAAGTAGAAGAGTATGAAGATGCTCTTGAAGACCAAGAAGAAGATAAATATTCAAAAAAGAAAGAGGAAGCCACAATTGATATAGAAAAAGAAATTGTTAAGTTGAAAAGGGAAAACATAAGTTTGAAGGATCAAGTACAATATGATGAGAAAATGAAGGTAAAGCTTCTACGATATCTCATTGACTTAAAAGTTAAAGTTAAATAGGTAAAAAAAATTGAAGGTATGGCTGAACAGTTAAAGGAAAAAGAGTTAGAATGTGAAATATTAGAACATGAAGTGGTTTCTCTAAGGATGGAAGTGAAATATTCTAAGGATAAGCTACATAGGTTTGGGAAAAGTTCAAAATATTTTGATAAAATTATCAATGGACAAATATCTTCATCTATCAAAACAGGACTTCGTTTTGAAGAAGGACAAGGAAAACAAGAAGAAGGGTCAAGCTCAAGCTCAAAAAAAGAGGAAGTTTTAGAGGAAGAGAGTGAAGAAGAAATTAAGACTTAATTTTAAGGATAGAAGCTTCACTAATAAAGGAAACAATACACAAATAAGAAACAAAGATCATCACAGAGAAGGCAAATAAATGACTAAGAGACCAGAGGGTTCAAGACAAGATTTATGTTTGGTCAAAAGGCTATGCATTGCAGGATTAATGAAAAGAAAGAATATGGTCTCACTAAAAGGAAGTTCAACTCATTCAAATATGGATATTTCTTTCAAGGGTATTACTACTCTTGTAATAATTTTGGTCATAAAGCAATTCATTGGAGGGTTCATGATAGAAATGATTACGACTTCACCAGGAGGAACTTCAATACATTTGCACCTTCCAAGAACTACAAAATTAAGTGTGACAAGTGAAATAATATTGGGCATAAGACCAAGTGGTGTAGAACAAAGTTTCTAGAACTTCCAGAGACAAGAAATAATAGGGACACTCAAAAGGATCAAAATGATATGTTGAAAAAGAAGGTTGACAAAGATAAAAAGTATTTTATGTTGGGAGAAGAGATAATCCCACCCCAAAATTAATCACCTCAATGAGATGAGGTGGGAGAGGGATGAGCTAAGAGTTTTATACTTAACCCCAAAGAAGTCCCTTTTCCATTGATGTCAAAGGGGGAGAGATTTGAGTATTTGAGTAAGGAGGAGAGAATTCAGTTAGGGGAGCAGTTTCATAAGGGGAGAAGATTTGGAATCTAGTGGTTAGAAAAGGAATTTTTAGAAAGGGTTTCCATCAATGACAAAGGGGAAGATTGTTGGAAATTTTGAGTATTTTGGTTCTCATTGATGTCAAAGGTAAAATGATTGAAAATCATCTTCCAGGTTGAAATATTAAAATTGCAAGGCAAATACCTCCATTGAAAAAGATAGACAAAGTTCCTTTGAAAAAGGTTCAATTAATTGCAAAGTTGAGGAAGTTTCCAAGGCAAAAGACAAAGGATTAATTATAATATTTAAATTAAAATTTTAAATATTATAATAATATTATTTGAATTTCCTATGGCACCAAAATTTAAAAATTGTTTTAAATTGAAAAGAATCGATGTTCTTTTTCCTAAATCGAAGTGCATATATAAGGAGGAATAAAAATAATTTAGCAAGGTGTTGAAATGATTTAATTGACATTCAAATTATTGACTGCATCCTATTCACAAAAGCAAGTGCATGGTGATCGAAGAAAAGACACAAAGGGAAAAAGACACACATTTTTTAAAACAAGAGGATGGTGTACAAGGTTTAAATAAAACCAACAGTGTGGTTGGTTTCAACCGAGCGGGTAGCTTAGCTAGAAGGAAAAACCCATGTAAGGTGTGGCATGGAGGAGGTTCCGAGATCAAGTCTCAAAAATGATAGGGTGTCCATTTTGTTTTGTTGATCAAAGATCCATGATAGGTTTAAAATAAATATTGTGCATTGTGATTGTTGTGTGGGAAATTAGCCCACAAAGTGCTCTAGCACACGCTAGAGAGTGGGCTCCATGGGGTCGCACGTTCGAATCCCTCCGGTAGGAAGTTGGTAAGGGCAATTTTTTTTTATAAAGTTTGATTTTTGATTTTAGGGAGTCATAAGGGTTAGGTATTGATTAAGAGTTCCATAAGGGTTAAAATTAATCATGTATTTTTTTTGCTATTAGGGAATCATAAGGGTTAAGTTTATAACGTTTGAATTTGGACTGAAAGAGTTATAAGGGTGTAATTTAATAAAATTTTGAGAGTGCTTTATATAGTTTATTTTTGCAAAGTGGATAAATGAAAAATATGTTTTGCATGCAAGAATATGAGTAATAAGGTGTTATAATGGTTTGATATTTTATTGTAATGTTTGTATGGTGAAAGTGAGTTTGAAGTTATTTGATAATTATTAATTCCCTATATATTGAGAACAAGAGAAGAATTACTGAACAACAATTTTCAGATTTCGTTGAGCATATCTTTTGAGAAGGATGTTCATGTGGATGGTTTGAGAAAGTATTTTGCTATCTAACCCTTGAAGTGGCACTAGAAAAATATGTTGTTTGTGAGACAATTTTTTAAGACATATCTCCATAAGAGCAAATTAAGAGGTATGGGCACATCATTCCTTATTTAAGGTGTTTTTTTGAGTAAATATTTTTGAAACATAAGGTGGAGATAAAAGGGTTGTTTGGTATGCACTATTGGAAATATTTGAGTTAGGGTTTGTACTTCATTTTCGAATGATTTTGGAAACATTTGGAATAAATTTTGAGAACAAGATTGTGCTTCCATAGTTTAAAGAGATTAAAACATTTGTGCTAGAGATTGTGAACTACTTGTGCTAGATTTGAAGATAAGTTTTTGCATCATTGTGAAACCTTTTGAACATTGGTTTGAGAGATATTGAAAGCAATTGTGAAAGTGTTTGAGATAAATTTTATGAGGAAAAATTGTGCATTAGTGTGATTGATATTTTAGAGAAAATTTGCAAGAAATATAGACCAATTTTGTGAAACAAGTTATACACTGTTTTGATTTGATTTGAAAGAGATTTTGCAAGAGATAGAGATTGGATTAGTTGAGTACAAGATTTTTTAGTGTGAATGACATATTGAGTTTTTGATAGAGCATATCATTCTATATATGTTCTATAGGTTAAACGAATTCTAAGTAGAATTTATCATTTTGAAGAAAGCTTTTGTGAAAGAGACTTAAGTTGTGTTTATATGCAATATTTGGAAATATTTGAGGAGGTTTAAGGTAGATTTGAGCACGTATTTTAAGAAGGCTTGAAGGTAGACATGAGCAAGTATTTTGAGAAGGCTTGGAGGTATATTTGAGAAATTATTGTAAGAAGACTTGAAGTAGTTTTGAGGTAGACTTGAGCAAGTATTGTGAAGACTTGAGACAACATTGAAATAGATTCGTGAGCAGAGTTAGATTAGATTTGTGCTATATTTGTGATAGGTTTTGGTGTAGATTTAAGACAAAGTTAAGAGCAGACTTTAGAGGTGACAAGAGCAGATAGGACAAAAGTTACCAGTGGATAGAGATCCATTATATAGTGTAGTGGGGATAGAGGTCTCCTATGGAGAGATATCCACAAGACAGAGTAGTGGGGACATAAGTCTTATATTGTAGACACTATGGCCTCCTTGGGGTCACTAATCCTATAAGACATTTCTGGTGATATGACAACCATTCAAGTCAAAACACTATTGTAATCCACGATGGATCGTGCAAGCTCTGATTTGACGCTAGGAATCCACTTGATCCAGATTGAACCATCATTGGATAAGTTCTCTCAAATCCATGATCGTCTGAATCATGCCAACTGGGGGTTCTTGTTCTCCCCTACTCCTCTTAATAGCAACACAATGCTATTCTTACAAGTTCTTTCTTGCTTAGCATTTTCTAGGGGTGAACTTCAAGAGGGATTGGCTATTCATACTGTCAAGGTTTCTGATCAGCAGGATTGGTATTCACCCATAAGGGACTACCTCAAGTTAGGTAATCTCCCGCTTGGATTGACGCATGTCACAAAATGAGCATTCAAGGAAAAAGTGGCTAAGTATGTCTTGTTAGGAGACATTATGTACCGTCGTAGCTACGAAGGAATCCTCCTTCATTGCTTGGACTAGCAGGAGTCCACTTGGGCAATTGACCAAGCGCACGATGGTACGTGCGGTGGCAACTTTAGTGATATGGCCATCACAAAGCACATTCTCCACATGTGCTATTATTGGCCATATTTAAAGCAATATTGTTGCGCATATGTGAGGAAGTGCGTGAAATGTCAACACCATGCTAATTTGACACATGTACCTTCCTAGGCCTTGCAATCGATTCAATCGACTTGGCATTTTTCATAGTGGGGCTTAGATCTAATCAGAAATATCTCCCCTGCGTTGTCAGGTCATCACACGTTTATCATAATGGCCATAGAGTATTTCACCAAGTGGGTGGAAGCGGTTCAGCTAACCTCTATGATAGGACCTCGCATTGTGGAGTTCATTTTACATAACATCATATGTCGTTTTGGTATTCCATCCAAGATAATTTTGGATAATGGGACATCATTCAAGAACAAAGACATGCATGCTTTGACCATAAAGTACAAAATTCAGCACATTTTTTTGACACCCTATTATCCATAGGCAAATGGGCAAGTAGAGGCGTCAAACAAAATGCTAGTTGCCATCCTCAAAAAGATAGTCATAGACAGTCATAAGGATTGGCACATTCAAATCCCACTTGCCCTATGGGCTTATCGCACTAGAATTTGGATGCCCACTAGGGCAACTCCATTTTCGCTCGTGTATGGCTTCGAGGTAGTCATGCCTCTTGAGTTGGAAATTCCTTCCCTACGTATATCAATGCAAGAGTTCATCGATGATGACACTATGTGGTAGGCCTGGTTAGACCAGCTTACGTTGCTTGACGAACGATGCATTAATGATCTCGAGCATTTACGTATCTATCAAGAGCGAATTAAAAAAGCATACAACATGAAGGTTCACCTGAGGGATTTTTAGGTTGGTGACTTGGTCTTAAAAGAGAACCAACAAAACTCTAGTTTATCGTCCCATCTAAGGGACAAGTTCACGGTAAATTGTTTAGGTCCCTATGTAATTGATAGTAAAATAGGACTTGGAACATACCGGTGAGCCTCTCTTGATGGAATCAAGGAACTAGAACCCTTGAAAATCAATCATTTGTGGCCATTCCATGTTTAGAAGATCCATAGCCCAAACTAAATGCTCCAAGGATTCCCACAATCGCTTGGTCAAACCCAAAATGCTCCAAGGATTCCCACAATCGCTTGGTCAATCCCAAAATGCCCCAAGGATTCTCATAGTCACTTGGTCATCCCCAAAATGCCCCAAAGGTACCCATTACCGCTGGGTCAACCAAAAAGCTCCAAGGATTCCCACAATCGCTTGGTCAAAAATAAGAAAATTCAAAAACAACAAAATCATCAAGCATAACCAAAATTTGCATCTCATTTCCATGCATGCTCAAAATCATCACAATAATAAAGATATCCTTTTGCATCTCATCTTCATATTCACAAAAATCAATCCCTCAAAAACACAAAAATAATAGTTGCATTAGGCATCACATCCAAACATTGCATATTTGTGGTCATACAGGTCAAAGGCACCATAGACTGTAATTACTCCGCCAATCCATCTTGTTCCACATTTCTCCATTCTATAAGTAGTCCATCAAAAATAAATGCCATTCACTTCCTTTTACCATACCAGAGTCAGTGGTCTTCTAATGTATCAAGAGTTTTCATCCTTTAGTCGTCATTTGCTTTCTAGCCACATACTGTACCAAGTCAGATATATTTTAAAAAGGTAGAGTTCTACTTGGATCACACCTTGTTACGTAGCGTCCCAACACAAATTAAAACACATAAAAATTCCCAAGTTGTGTGAATGAAATATGAAACCTGCAAAGCAATCCAGGTCACCATAAGTGAAATGACTATCTTGCTCATCCCCATGTGTGAATGACCCCAAGAATGCTGAGAGTTGGCAAAAGGACAAGCATCTTCCCTACCCAATTCCCCAAGAATCCCAAGTTCTCAAAAAGTTGCAAACATCATAAAATGTTGCAAAATTCAAAACTCCAAAAAATTGACATCACCACCAAAAGTGCATACATCAAAAGGCACATACAATAGTGATTCTCATCACTCAAAAATTCAAATCCCTTGATCAAAAGAAAAAAAAAATAAACAGTGATTTTTATCACTACAAAAGAGCAAGTATCCCAATACAATTGAAGAAAAGAAGGGAGTCGAACTTGAATCCTTGGAACTCTCAGCATTCAGAAGGTCATGAGGTAAACCTTAGTACTGGTTTGGTGGATAGCCTATCGGTCACCGATGGTAAACATCCCGCATGACGATATATCTGTCACATTAACTCGTGTACAGATCAATGTTTGCATGTGGATGAGCTAGCTTATGGTATCCTAGATAAGCACCATAGATTAATCTGACTAAATACAATGAAGGAGTTAGTGGAGCTAATTATGTGATCCTCGATACAGGTTTGGTTGATAGCCTATCTAGCACTGGTGGTATCCTGACAAATACCATAGAAATGAACTCAATTGCACACATAGGGATGTGAAATAACTTCATCAAAGACAAGTCTAATTCATACCTTGTTCAAAAGTCTTGTAAGATAAAGCACAGTCATGGCTAGTTAGTTACAAATGTCTGAGTCTCAGAAAACCTTAACTACATTCTAAACCAACTGTGCTATCTTTCATCCTCGCATTACCATCAAAAAATACAAAAAAAACATACATACATGAAAATTCATTTACCACAACAATCACTTAGGACAAAAAGCCATAAAGTTCTAAACAGTCTATGGTGCCCTCTCCAAACAACACAAATTCAATTCATCCATTCCATTTGAATATCACATATAAATCAAAAACATTTGCATTCATCATAACATATGCATCCATCAATATAAATTAACATGCATAAATCCATATTCATCAATCATAATGCATAACACCAAATCATCACATGCGCACAAATAAACTAAAGTCATCTGTATATATATCATAAAAAATGCCTACAGGCTACAGTAAACCGGTCCTATGACCCCGTGACAAAATCCACAAACTCAAAAATCCCTAAAGCCTAAGGCATCGGCCACCATGATCATGCAGGATCGGTGCGACGGGAACTACCCCCCATGGTGTGGCTCCTATAGGACCCCTCAGGGCAGCTTCTGCTAGCCCCCACATCACGCCTACTACCCCCTCCCTCATCCGATCGCCTACGATGAGATGATCCTAACTGCTCAGTATCACTACCCCTCGTACGATGCAAAGAGCCACCTCAAGAGGGCTCAGGTACCCACCCCATGAGGTGGATGATCTCTCCCTCCAAATCCATCTGGTGTCGACACCACTCTGCATCCCACCAATGGTACATCGCTACTACATTATCATGCTACGTGAGCTGCATCCATAGGAGGTCTCTCTCTTGTGCAGTGTCGGTATCCCCCTCCTACTGGTGGTGCACAACCCATGCGTTCTCTCGCTCTGCTAGTTGGGCCTGCAAGAGATCCCTCTCTTGCAGAGCCTCCCCTAGCTCCTCATCCCACCTCTATAGTAGCCCCACCAACCATGCATTCTTAGCATGCACCCCTACCTCCGCATCCTATAGCACTGCCTAGTGCATAGGCAAATCTAGGACTGCAAGCTGCTCTAGCTCCCACTACTCCGGGGCATCCTACATCTATGGCTGATCTGAAGCACCATAATCCGCACCCACATCATCTACCTCCACCATGTCTGCATCCTCTAGTGGAGCACGCCAATCATCTCCTGGTGCCTTGGCACCCTCCCCACATGCTACTATTGCCTCCATGCCCCCCAATGGCCCCTCTCCCCGCCATCGCTGTAGTATCCACCACTAGTCATACTCCGTGGTAGTCTCAACATCGTCCATGTCTAGGACTTCAATCACTACATCTGAATCCTCACCAAGTGGTGTGATTACTGGCCGGTCCAGAGTCCTCTCGTCCCCCCAACATCGATAGACCATGGGCTCACCAGGCAACCCCTGGTGCACCCCAAACTGTCGTGTCACCCAAATGTAAGGGAATAAATCTTTCTCGGTCTCAGGTCACCCAATCAGCCACTGCTCCCGATGTACCCATCGGAGCCACTCTCCAGCCTCAAGCCAGGCTGGACAGTCTCGATAGGGGTGCCAAAACAACTCCCTTGGAGAAATCCAAGAAAAGGCATCGGCATAGTGCCCTATGGCACCTGCCCACCATCGACTTTGTCCCTACTCCTCAGATCACCACCACAAAGCCACGTAACATATATCCTTATCCACCATCTCTACTCGAGTCATCCATGGCAATCCCACTGGCCTCTCCACTGCTATGTGCTGCTAAGCCTAGCTCTACAATAGAAAGCTATAGCTAATCCCCTTCCACCTCCGACAGTGGACCTCATACAACTCACCATAGAGCTATGCTAACAGTGTCTATCCCCACCTCATGATCAATAGCTCATGTGTCGAACACTCTACCAACCGATAGACCACATCCAGCAGGTTCCACGGGAACCTCACACCTAACGAGTTAGGTAGCAGCATGTTGGAAATGACACCCATGAGTAATGCATGCCTCACTCCCAACACACCCTTCTATAGCCACCATCGAACCCATATGCCACCCATCTAGAAGTCGCCCTCTGGCCTCTCCACACCCAACTCCTCCCTATGCCCAAAATAGCGTATCAGTACTGCTATCCTCTGATCCCACGGTGTCATTCAGATTGGCAGTCTATATATTGGAATCCGAAGAATCTGATACACATCATCCAAGGTCACCATCATCTCCCCTGTTGGGAGATGGAAGGTGTTGGTTCGAGGATCCCATAGGTTGATCAGGGCATTCAAATAGGCCCGATCCCTGACCACTGGCTCCAATCGAGTCGCCTGCTTGATCCCAAGGGCATCAAGCTAGTCCCAGTCAGCCAAAGTTAGTGTTGCACGTGCTTTAGTGAAAACCGTGGGCACATAGTACCGAATCTTCACAACCTGCAAAAGAAAACAACATAAACACATTAAAACAAGTAAAAACTGTACAACATTAACAATGAATATACAACAATGCATCAAAATATACAGCCAAAAACATAAGAAAAAATTCAAAAAAAAAAACCTAATTTCTCAGTTTTAGGATTGTAACTTTCAATTGATAAATTCAACAAAAAAAAACAAAACAAACACAATAGATAACTAGGGTTCAAACTACGTTTTATGCTTAGTTTTGATCTTGGTTTAATTCGGGTTAGGGAAGGTTTTAGGATTATGTTCTAAACTTAGTTTTTAGCTCAGTTTTAAACTAAACTTTTTGATCTTTGTTTAACTAGGGTTATACTAAGTTTTAAACTAAGTATTCATTTTGATAAACTAGGGTTTCATTTTTAACTTTAAACAACAAAATAAACAAAAAAGAACACAAGACAAAAATAACTTGCGGTTTTTAAATTTCAAACACAAAATATGAGGGAAGGCACTCATTGGCATCGCTTCGGCTCCGTCGCTCGATCCGGTGTGTGAAATCATGGTCACAAGAAAAATTTTGCAGTGCTTCGCTTCGCAGAATTAACCTCCTCCTCAGAGCTCCAAATCGCCAAGAAAAACAAATGCAAATGAGCCCAAAACTTAGTTTTGGCCTTTAAATAGGTTTTTTGAGCCTGTATTCGCCCCCCTAGGATGAGCACTCTGGTTAGCACTTGTCCCTCCCTAGGACAAATAGTAAACAGGAATTTGTCCCACCCTAGGACGAATATAGAGAAAAAATTTCAAAAACAACAAAAACTGCACAAAATGCAACAAAAACAAGCCCTAAAAGTGTCTGATAAGAGTGCTTTTGCACTTGATATTTCGGGCATGCAAAATAGATGTCGGG
Organism: Wollemia nobilis; assembly: GCA_028583015.1. Lineage (NCBI taxonomy): Eukaryota > Viridiplantae > Streptophyta > Pinopsida > Araucariales > Araucariaceae > Wollemia > Wollemia nobilis. Next base: position 147,591 of record JAQPPZ010009261.1, read on the forward strand.
GTCACAAATACTCACTATCCTATTCCCTAAGAAAGCTCTCATATCCGGACAACTCCATGGGAAGATAGATTTTTGAGAATTTCATCCCCAAACAGTGTCACCAAAACGGGTCAAAACCCAACCAAAAATAGCAATACCATTGCCGAACGAAGGTGCCTTTGTGCCTGAAATTATTGGCATCCAAAATAGACATTGGGGTTATAAATTATCACCATACTACTCCCTAAGAAGGCCACCATGGCCAGATCACTCCACGGGAAGATGAATTTTTGCCAATTTCAGCCCCGACAAGCATCACCAAAAGGGTTAACACCCACCAAAAATAGGTCTAAATGTTGAGAAACTACCACCCGTTCAACGATAAGCATCTGAAGGCACCCTTACTTAAGTCATATTGGGTCAAGCGACTCGTAACTTTTCTCATGCAGGTCATTTCCTCATCGATTCGTCACTTGAGGGGGTAGTCACACCTAGTCACCAATCAGCAAATACACACCCAATAATGGGAATGACACGCATTCAAAGGATCATTGACAAAGACAATTACGCTCCTACTTGGGGTAATAAACAAGCAATAATCACAAGCTGATCAATCACTTGGTATTCATGAATCATGAACTTAAGGTTCCCACAGACAAAAGGTTGTGCCCTTTGCCTATTCATGACTGATCAATGTCCAAGCTCAAGTAACACCTCACCAAAAAAGGTTAACACTTGAATTAAAGTTCCTTCACTCGTAGAAGCAAGGATCCAAGAATGCATGCCATTTCCATACTTGGGGAATCAAAATTTGGTTAGGTTACTGAGAAAACCTAATCATTAGTGCTTTGGTTATCTATTTTGGCTCGACGTTGCACCTTGCACAGTGCATCCCAAAAATGGGCATCTGTAGACACCAAAACAACACCAATCTGATTATGTGACTGCAAACACTAATCGCATCGACACACAGCATGAAGGGTAGCCCCCAGAGGTCAAACAATGGTCCTAACCACTCTCACAGTAGTTTTGGAAGGTTAGGAGTCAATTTGGCACCTTTAAGCCCTTTGCTCAGTACTCGTTTCACCCAGGGACGATTTCAAACTAGGATTCGCCCTACCCAGGGACGAATACCAGTATTCGCTCCAGGGTGGGGCAAATTGCAGGTTTGATGGGCAAAAATTCAAATCTTGAAAAATGGCAGCTCAGACCCGCCACTTAATCCTTCCTTCATCGCATGGGAGCATGAGTGAGCATTTTCGAGTGTTAGAGGTAGTTACAAGGGCAGTCATGAAGCCCCTAATCAAGGAGGAATATTTCCTCCCCTGGAGAGGCATGATTGCCAAGTGGCGCATTTGCATGCTCATCCAAAGAGACCATCAGGTCTATAAAATGGTGAGTCTTCTCACCCCAAAAGATATAGAGAAGGAGCATTTTGATCAACGAAGTGCTGCCATTTTACTTCCCCATACGCCCCTAGTTGATTTGTGCTTTTCACATTCGTGATATATTCTAGAGAGGAGGTCATTGGGTGACCATTGGAAGGACGAATCTTGAGCCCAAAACCCAAAATTTTACCATAGTATACCACCCAATTTGCCGATAACACTTTACAAGAGATTTTGGACTCATCCCAAGTGGATTGGTGCCGAAATCAGGCCCCAAACGATGGGCGACCTATCCGGGCACCCTGCACTACTGCAGGTCTAATCGTCCCTTTGAGGAACGATTAGGGATCTATGGATGATTTATATTTCTGTCATTTTATTTTTTTTTGTATTTGATCTTCATTCTGCTTAGATAGTTTGCAATTTTTATTTCATGTCGTTTGATCAATTTTTGTCATGTTTATCATTTCTCCGCCTTTACTAACTTGCAGAAGGCATCATCGAAATTTGGGTGTTAGAGGCCAAATTGGGGAAATCTGACCATCTGGGTTGTCCCAAAATACCCCCAATTAGCTAACCCCCACATTTGTAGGATATTTGGAGCTGTCCAGATGTGACATTTTGAGTGGTGCTATCTAGAATTTTATTGCAGGTCAATTCGTCCCGCCTCGGAGCGAATTCAAATTGGTGAGGAATTTCTTGACTGTTCCATTTGCAGTGTCTTCTTTGTGAGGTCTTAATGTGCCTGTCAAGTTTTAGATTATTTGGATACATGTTATTCATCATTTTATTTATATCTTGCATGCACTAACCGAAGGCTTGGGGATTGCATGTTTCATCCCATCCACAAGTGCTACTGACCATTTCTTGTTTCCTTGAGTGCAGGATCTAGATGTTAGAGGAGGAGCAAGAAGTCAAGACTCATCAACACAAGCGGTGGCGATGTTTTGGTCCACCCATCTTACATGTGGGCACACAGAAGAAGGATGGCTATCCATGGATGTAACCAAGAAACAAATTTAACGCTCCTCACCCATAAAAGGGGAGGAGGTGAATTGTAATCGAATTTTGAAACATATCAATAAAAGAAAGGGCTATTTTCCACATTGGATTTTTATTTGTGTTCCAATTCGTTTATGATTTTCCTATTTCATGCATTTTCAATTCGTAGGATTTAGCGTTATGTTTAGTTTCACTTTTACATCGTACTTGGAGCTCTTTTCATTTTTTATTTCCATATCCTCGTGCTTTCACATTGAATGCTCATAGAGTGTAGGTGGAAGCCGTGATGTGAGATGCTAGCAACTTCAGATGTTTCAATGCCGTTGTTATGATGATTTTACTGGATGAGCCAATGTCTACCAACACCCTCTTATACGGGATCCTATTGACCCACACGATAACATGTAGGGGTGGATCCGCCATATCATCATCCACTGATTTCACTTCGTCTTCTCAAAAGGTGATGACTAGCTCAGTGCATCATTTGACATGTCCCACAAAGTTGTTGAAGGAATTTGCTTCGTAGGGCTGCAACTCGATGGATTTCAATATCTCCATTAGAGCCTCCCGATGGGGCATTGATTGTTGTATGAGCTCGTATATGGAGAGCCTAGCCAACATGGTCCTCAAGATCTGAGTGATTTTGGTCCGAATTATGGTGACGGGTTTAGGCAGAGGAGGTTGTGTAAGGTGCTATTGTGATTGAGACGTTTTTGGCACCTCTCCTGTAGCTACCGCGGGGGCAGCTACACTCGGATACCTCCTGTTCTGAGTCACTATGCTGATCATCCCTACATACCCCTACATGGGGTAGTTATGTGTTACCTCATTGACTTGTAGGGTCTTTACCTGTGCATCATGGGCAGGCAAGGGGTCCTTAAAGACCTCCATTTGTTGGTTGCTTGGTACCATGGGATTATCCACCACTAATGTCTTATTATCAATTAGGTCTTGCACCAAGCCCTTAAACTTCCAATAGGCATTAAGGTCATGTCACTTCTCCCTATGGAACCTACAGTATAAATACTCCCTGTAGCCCTTATTTTTTGGTTTGTTGGGATCTATGGGCTGAATCTCGAGTAGGTTGATCAAGTTTGCCACTGACAAGTGATCAAACAGGGAGTCTCTGAACTCTGTGTAGGGTGTGAATTGTCACCTAGGGTGACGCTATCGATTTTTCTCTTGCCTCTAATTTTCTTGGTCATAGCTGTTAAGAGGCACTGCCTGATAGTTAGCCTTTTGGGGCTATGTTGCTTGTGCAGGCTTAGGGACATTGATAGCAACCTGATTGACCACAACGAGTTTCTATTGCATGGTCCCTATTTTGGTGTTCTTGGACCATTGTTTCTTCTTTGGTTTGGCTATATTGCCATCCTAAATATTGATCTCTTTAATGATTCTGGCTTGTACCAGAGCTTCCTCTAAGGTGGCATATTGCTGCAGCTGCAATAGCACTGAGATCGATCTCAAACATCTCTTTGAGAACATTTGTGTGAGGTCAGACATAGGAGGGAGGTAGGGTAGCTTAGAAAGCAGAGTCCTCCACCGATTCCCATAGGCTACCATGGTTTCTTCCTCATACTACCTGAGGCTAGATAAGTCGCTTAGTGATGCCTTCTTCTTAGTGTTGAAGGTGAAGCATTCGAGGAACACATCCACTAGCTGATCTAAGTTGCTAATTTTGTGCTTTGGCAATTAAGTAAACCAATTCGAGGCAGGGCCTGCGAACGTGGTGATAAATGTTCTCAATAGCAAAGCATCATTATCCTAAATGCCAAAGCATTGGCTCAGGAATCTAGTCACATGCTCTTGGGCATCCTCCTCACCTCTAAATATTTCCAACTAAGGCAACTTAAAGTGTTCAGGGTAAGAGGGTGCTGGCACTAACGAATGCATGGGATGACTACGGAGTTGGCATAACATGGGCTTTTGGGGCCCAAAAGTCTTGGTCTCCACAGATTCCAAGTGCTCTAGCAGTGCTTTATATGCATCGAAAGATTTAATCTCTTCCTCCTTAGTTTTCTCCCGTTGTGGGTTATGGGAAACTTGAGGCTTATGGAGGGGTGGTCGGATAGCAGCCCCTCCGCCTTGGTAGGGAATTTCGACCTGCTCTTCTTCTTGCTCATACTCCTCATAGGATTCTTGAGGAGTTTTTGGATGAGACCTATGACCATGGGTGGGTCCCCGTGGAGGGAGCCCATTGTTGTTCCTGGGAGTGGCCTCCCGCTTAGGTCTAGGAGGTCTCGGAGGCAGCACTTGGTAAGGTTGTGGAGACCTATCTCGCACCAAGGGGTTGTGCCTCTCATATGGTTCTACTCTTTGGGTGCGAGGGGTCGGAACCCTCTTAGGCACAATGTTATGGAGCAGCTCATCTATTTGGCATCAAATGCACTCTTTGCTAAGGTGATATAGATGCTCTAGTTGTTGTTGTTCTTGCTCAATATACGTAATCTGTGCTTGGCTAGTGGCATGTCTGGCGGCTGCCAGGTCGATTTGTTCCACAATCTTGAGTCTAGGAGGCCTATATGCCTCTCCTATGCATTTATCTCAGTCACGATGATCTGATATCTCTATAGGTCACTTCCCTCTATTGAGGTTGGGGGCATTCACTCGAGGCTCTGGACTCGTTGGGTGATTTTGATAGATAGCATGTGTGGAGGCACATTGCTCCCGTGCTGTGTATTGCTCTTGAGGAATATAATGGTTTTCCTCATGCTCCATTTCATATACGTGAAAGGGGTAGGTAGAGTTGGCTCACCCTATTTGAAGCACCTTGTGCTCTAGATTTTGTCTATTGTTCCTAATAGTGATGGGTGGTAAAGGAGGGATGACATAATCATGTGGCCTCTCCTCATGGACCCTCTACTGTTCTAGTGCTTCATCATGCGATGGCCACTCATACCAAGCTTCCAAGGGAGCCTTTCCATTTATATTGAGTGCCACGTGTAAGGACTCCTCCTGAAAGGGGCTGTGCTAAGTGGGCGTGCCCCTTGAAGGGGTGCCTCTATAGTCCCATTATGTTAAGGCACGAAGTGGACTACCTCGTGGGTCAGGATACCAAGGTGGGATGACCAAATCCTTGGGGCTATAGTGGAGGCGACTTGTGCCCCCTTGTACACTCTCCACAGCTTCCGCCCTTGAATGGGCTTGGCTACGAGTGTACACCATGGTGGTGTTTTCCTACAAGATGCGTACAATTTTGTTTCTTTTTATGATTTTTATGTTACACTAAACAGAAAAGATCACACACGCAAGTAATGGTTATCTCATTTAAAGATTAAAAGTGTGTCCTAAACCTGGTTTAGTGTGTTTTAATTTTGTTTTGAAAGCTTTTGTGAAGAATGTTTAAATGCAATATGATGGCTCTTATGGCTCCCAAAATTGGTTACCCCTTTGATATACCATTGCCAGGCCGATATACCAACCTCTCTATATACCCGCCCTTATGTGAGGGAAACTGTTGGTACATGAGAGCAGATGGTAAGTGGAACATAGGCGGTATGGAAGGGGAATCACCCTATTTTTGACACCTACCATAGAAGACTTATCCTCATGTGCTGGGAATCACCCCAGCTACACTCGATCAACTTTCATCAGGATTTACATCTAGCAACAGTAGCGATCGGGGTTATGAATGCAAAATTCAAGCCAAGGTGGTGATGAGATCCATCATTGGTCTTGATCAAGGGCTAGGGTTTTACGATCAGCTCCTTGGTGTTTATGTTGCCATGTGATGTGTGAGGTTATTTTTATTTTGCATGAAATAAAATAAACATGCAGTGCAACTTTCCCTAAGCAAGCAAAGAACCAAAAAAATAGTAAACAAAAAATAGGAAATGACAGAAGGAGTTCAAGACCCTTACCTCTTCTCTGCCCAAATCTGCTGGTTCTGAGTTTCTATCCTGAAACTACACTAAAAAATATTCATCCCAAGGTGGGATGAATAATAGGACTGTATTCATCATAGGGTGGGGTGAATGCCCATTCGTCCCTGGGTAAGACAAATTACAACTTTGTATTCACCACAGGCTGGAACGAACAACAGTCCAACGCTTGAAAACTTGGTACCTGTAAGCAAAAAACAATCAAGTTTTGATCAGATTTTTGATCTTAAAAATAGAGGACAAGGGTCCCACCATGATCGCCACTGAAAGCATGAGGATAAAAAAACAAAAAGGAAACTCCAAGTGCAATGCAAATGGAACTAAACTTAACGCTAAGTCCTATGAATTGAAAGTGCATGAAAGGAGAGAAAGCATGAACGAATCGAAATGAAACAAAAAGCCAATAACGAAGACAACCCTTTTTATTGATGTGTTTCACAACTCAGTTGCAATTTGCCTCCTCCCTTTTCAGGGGCCAGGAGCATTAAATATGTGTTCTTGTTACATCCATGAATGTTATTCCTTCTTCCACGTGCCCACATGTGAAATGGGTGGACCAACACATCGCCATCACTTGTGTATATGAATTTTGACTCCTTGCTACTCCTACAATGTCTAGATCCTACATTCAAGGAAACAAGAAATAATCAGTAGCACTTGTAGATGAAATAAAACATGCAATCCCCAATCCTGAGATTAGTGCCTGCAAAGAATTAAATAAAATGATGACTAAAATGAATCCAAATGAACTAAAAACTTCACAGAGGCATGAAAACATCACCTATGAGGCACTGTAAAAAGAACAGTCTAGAAATTCCTCACAGATTTGTATTCGCTCCGGGGCAGGACAAATAAACCTACAACAATTTGTCAGAAAGCACAGTCCCAAATGTCTTATCCTAGAGGCTCCAAATCACTTGGAAAGTTGGGGTTAGCTAATTTGGGGAATTTTGGGAAGACCCAGAAGGTCATATTTTCCTAATTTGGACTCTATCACCAGGAATTTGATGGTACCATCTGCAAGTTAGTGAAGGCGGGAAATGATAAAAGCATGGTTAGAAATGCTCAGAATGAAATGAAATTAAAACTATGGCCTATTTAGATAACCTAGAATCATATGCAAAAGAAAAATTGTGGAAATATACCACAGATTCCTAATCGTTATGGGGCGAGACAATTAGACCTACAACAGTGTGGGGGGCACCCGGGGGCAGGACGCCCACCATTTGAGTCTCGATTTTGGCACCAATCCACTTGGTATGGGTCCAAAATCTCTTGTGGGGTGTTTTTGGAAAATTTGGTAGGATTTTATGGCCAAATTATGGGTTTGGGTTCCAAATTTGTGCTTCCAATAACCACCCTATGACCTCTCTTCCAAAAGAGATTAAGGATGTGATAGGCACAAATCAAAAGGTGTGTGTGTGGGAGTAAAATGATAGCACTTTTTTGTTAAAAAATGCTCCTTCTTTGTTCTCTTTTTGTGGTGAGAAAACTCACTAATTTATAGACCTAGAGGTCTCTTTGGATGAGCATGCAGAGGCGCCACTTGGCAATCATGCCTTCCTAGGAGGGATGAGATTCCTCCTTGATTAGGGGCCTCATGGTTACCTCTGTAACTGTGTCTAAAGCTCAAAAACATCCACTCAGACTCCCATGCAAGGAAGGAAGAATTAAGTGGCAGATCTGAGCTGCCATTTGTCAAGATTTGACTTTTTGCTAGTCAAACCTGCTATTCGCCCCATCCTAGAGTGAATACTGCTATTCATCCCTGGGTGGGGTGAATACCAATTTGTAATCATCCCTAGGTGGAACGAGTATGAAGTAGAGTTCCTATAGGTGCCAAATTGACTCTTGACCTTCCAAAACTACTGTGAGAGTGGTTAGGACCACTTTTTAACCTCTAGGGGCTGCCCTTGGGGCTGTGTGTGTCAGTGTGATCAGTGTTTGTAGTCACATAATTGGATTGGTGCTGTTTTGGTGTCTACATTAACTAATGCTCCAACAACCTTTATGAATCTAATAAATAGTGTATTTTGAGAATAATTATATCAATTTGTATTGATTTTTCTTGATGATATATTGATCTATTCTAAAAATAAAGAGGAGCATGATCACCACATGAGAATTATTCTCAAATACTCAAGAAGAACTAGTTATACAAAAAACTATCTAAGTGTGAGTTTTACTCTTCTTAGGTGTGGTATCCAGGGTATGTGATTTTTGCTAATGGGTTGTTAGTAGATCCAAATAAAATAGAGGCCATAATTGATTGGAAGGCTCCTACAAATATTTTTGAAGTATAAATTTTTATGTGGATGGTTGGGTATTACCTTCGTTTTGTCAAAAAATTCTCTAAAGTGGTCTATCTTATAACTAGTCTACAAAAGAAAGGAAAACATTTTAAATGGACTACATTCTATGATGAAGCTTTCAGAACACTCGAAGAAAAAATAATAATATCACCAATTCTTAAAATACCATATATGAAGCTTCCATTTACCGTATGTATTGATGCCTCCATAGAAGGATTAGGTGGAGTTCTCATGCAAGAAGAGGGTGTTATAGCTTATGAATCTTGAAAACTTAAGAATCATTAATTGAACTATGCCACACATGATCTACAATTAGCGGAAGTGGTGCACACTCTTAAAATATGGCATCATTATCTACTTGGTAAACTTTTTAATCTCAAAACTAATAATCAAAGTTTAAGGTATATATTTAATCAACCAATGCTCAATGCTAGGTAAAGGCACTGGGTGGAATTTTTGGCAAAGTATGACTTCAATATTGAGTATATAAAAGAAAAATAAAATAAATTAGAAGATGCTTTGAATAAATGAAAGCATATCACTACTATAACACAATGTAAATTTGATATAATTGAGCAAATAAGAAACCTTCAATTCCAAGATAAAATTTCTCAAAAAATTTGGGATATGATTCAACAAGGTTCTGAAAAAGAAAAAGAATTTGGGATCCGAGAGGACACATTATATTTTAGAATTAGAATGGTAGTGCCAAATGATAAAAAATTAAGGAGTATGTTGCTTTATGAGGCACATTGTGCTCCCTATTCCGCTCATTTGAGCTATATAAAAATGCATGAAAATATGAGGAAAGATTATTATTGGCTAGGGATGAAAAAGGATATCGTTGAATTTGTGGCAAGATGATTGGAATGTCAAAAAGTGAAGGCAAAATATTTGCATCCCATAGGATGCCTATATTACCAATTTATAAATGACATGTTCTGACTATGGACTTCATTGTTAGTTTTCCTAAAAACTATTTTCAACATGATGCCATTATAGTAGTGGTTGATAAATTGAATAAGGTGGCATATTTCCTACCTGGAAATATTAAATATAGAGCTCATATTGTAGCTCACAAGTTTTCCATGGAAGTGGTATGACTACACAGGTTTCTTGAAACATTTATATCTGATAGGGATTCTTGATTCACGTTCAAGTTTTGGTAGGCATTGCATCATGTATGAGGAACAAAACTAAATATTAGTATTTCTTATCATCCAAAAAATGATTGGAAAACAAAAATAATAAATCAGGTCTTAGAGGACATACTTTGAATGTATTGCATGGACCATTAAAATAAATGGGAAGACTACATTTTCCTAGTAGAATTTTCTTATAATAATGGTTACCATGCTTTGTTAGGAATGACACCATTTGAGTAAATGTACGGGAGAAGGTGCAGAACACCATTATCATGGAGTAGTTCGGAGGATTAGGTGTTTATTGAATTAAATATGGTTAAGGAGATGGAAGATCAACTCAATGAAAATTTTCAAAGGCTTAAAGAAGCTTTAGACTAACAAAAGAGTTATGCAAAACTTAAAATAACACCAAGGGAATTCAATGTGGGAGATAGGGTATTATTGAGGGTTAAACCAACTAAAAGCTCTATCAAATCCTCTAAACTTAGTCCGATATTTGTAGTACCTTTTGCTATCATTGATAAAATCAGCTCAGTTGCCTACAAACTAGCCTTACCACCTAGCTTGTCTAAAATTCATGATACATTCCACATGTCCTTCCTCAAGAAAAAGAAATATGTTTCTCATCCCTCACATGTTTGAAATGTTGACCATTTATAGATGACTGATCCCTTTCACATTGATGTGCGACCATTTAAAGTTCTCGATTATAGAACAAAATAGTTAAGGAAAATGAATATTGAGCAATGTAAGGTCCAAAGGGACCAATACTATGAAAACAGTGCCACATGGGAAGATGTGGATATTATAAAAGAACAGTTTCCATTTTTTTGAACAATGACAATCATATTTTTGTTTAAAAAATTATAACATTTTGATATGTATAGATGTATGATCGAATTTCTTTTAATGATGTGCTATTGTTGTTGCTATAACTTCAATTGAATATCTTATTATATAATATTCCAATGTGCACTGTAAATATAGGGATTGTGTTTAATCTAGGGGGAGTATGTAACAACCCTCCAAAGTCTGGTTTTTGTTTTTCCTATTTTGTTGCAAGAATGAGATACTTCTAAGCCATCTGTGGATGCAGGGACAAGTGTAATTACTAGCGGGAATAAATTAAAAAGAATGGATGTTCTCTCTAGTTGATAGTCGGATGAAGGTAAGACAAGGGAAATGATGAGCAGAAGGGTATTTTTCTAAATTAATGATGATAGAATCCCTACTAGCGATACATCCACCAACGGTCCATGTAGATGTATTTCACGTACTTGCATTATTAGGTTGTTTTATATGCTTTAATTTGGAACCTTCGAAAAATATATATAAATAAAATAAAATTATATATATATATATATATATATATATATATATATATATATATATATATATAAAATAAAAGAAAAGACAAGAAAAGAAAAAAAAATATATATATATATAAATAAAGTAAAGTAAAATAGTAATAATAATATTATAAAATATATATATAAATATAAACTATGATAATACAATTAATATTGTTAATAAAAAAATATAAAAGGAATCGTGCAGATTAAATTTTATTGCATAGTATTTGAATTAAAATTAAAATAAATTATGATGATTCAGTGAACCACATGGTGAGTATTGTAATGGAGGTTTTACACGTAAATAATAATAGGTTTTTAACATGAAATTAGCTTCTTCCTCTATAAATTTAAGTGGGGAAAAGAAAAGAGGACCCATTCTAGACTGCGGGTGGAAAATTCTCCGAGTAAGAAAAAGGTGATTTACAAAGCATAGAGTAGCATAAGCACCACACTATAAGGTCGATTTTCATAATTGATTTATTGATGAATTATATGTTGTGTTGTTATGTCTCTGGTATATGTTGGGTGGTGAAAGAAAATTATCTAGGAAGTAAATTTAATTTATCATTTCTTTAAATTATTGGAAATGGCTTGACTGCATTTATCTATAGATAACGATATCATAGCTGAAATCTTAGGCTTAGTAAAATTGCATAGTGAGACTTGATTTAGAGTGCTTGTATGCATATAGTAATTAGTTGCATATCATCCATTAGAGGTCATTATGACCCTTGAGTACTCTGACTATCACTAAGATGAAGCCTAAAGGGTTTGCCCAAGGTCGCAGGGCTATTTAGTTATGCAAAACTCAGTTTACAACTGAGCCACAATCATATGATCGCCTAGTTTTCAAGAAGGTACTTCATCTACTCTCATGGATATGTCGAGCTATTATAGCCACAATGTCTAAGTTTTTAGCCTATTAAAATGAATATGGTTGTAAACTTCCTATAGACGATGTAATGTATAATTTACATGCAAAGATTGACTGGAGGAAATTTAAAAAAAAAGACCTTGATATTATATCCGAGATAAACCATTTATTAGTTCATATGATTGTCGGTGTCAAGTTTATGTGAATTTTTGTATTATGATTACTTTTCCATCAGCTGAAAAATATAACAAAAATTATTAATTTATCACGATGTTGATTCATTCTTGCACAATGTGTTTTTATTTCTTAATGAGAAAGTACATTTCAATAGAATGAAGGAATAAGTTTTGAGTTTGAAATGGTTTTTGCAATGTTGTTTAAACTACACCAAAAATCCTATGCATACCCATAACTTGCCTAGGAGGATTCGTGATGTGATTTGGGTAGATTAACCACGGGTTGGGCGTAGTTAGAAGGCAAAAACAATCGTACTAGAAAATATTTAGTTACGTGGAAAGTTGGAATACTGTTTAACGAGCTCCTTTATACCGTCACCTAGGAAAATGGGTTGGGGTTTCACCATTATAATCCTTAAGGAATATGTAGTGCATTTTTGGGTAGAGCGGGTTAAGTTTAACCTAGTTTAGGTAAATCGTGTGGGTAGGAACAATAGTATACCTCTCATGGCAGTAAATATAGATCTCGTAATGCGTGGTATACTGACAGCGGAACCCCAATATGCTAGGATTTATCTTGCCCTTCTATAGTGATCATGTTCTACGAAACGTAGAATCTAGGTTGAATACCTTTTTTGAATCGTTATGTGTGCCACAACACTGGTCATCTTATAATAATTGTATTAGCACCTTAGAATGGTAGCCTTCCAATTAAACACGGTAAGTAGAACAAGTCATTTTAAATAATTACCTCCATTATCTCGAACAAATTTTGGTATTCTTAAATATAAAATATGCATTCAATTTTTCCTTTAGAAAGATTCAAGTAATCTTGGAAAACTCGTAGGGAGTATTAAAAAAAATAACAATAGCTTTCAACCATTAGGCTTGGGAAGTATAGATCTAACCAGCTTCTATGAATAATTTCTCTTCGAGTTGTTATTTGGCGTCTTAATATACTTTATAATCATTAGAAGAAAGTATGTCTTCAAGATGGTTTTGTCCTTTCTAATCGTTTTAAAAGGTATTGTTAAAATGATTGATTGGTATATATGTAAATTCTCTTGTATTATATTAATAGAGGCAACTTAAATTTGGAAACAACAAGTATTGATTAAAATGTATTGTTAATATGACATGGTATTTTATTGGATATAGTAAATATCGTTAAAGCTTCACCTGTAATTCAGAATTTACTAGACTATGCTAACATGTGTAGTGAACCATTACCTTTTTAATAAACTTTTGTGGTTTTGAGCTATATTTTAAATAATGTCTTTGGCATTGGAAAAACATAATAAGACAATTACTTCATGTGTGTTGAATATAATTCAATGTGGTACCTCCTCAAATATTTAGTTTGTTATATTTAGGCTTATGTTTAGCTTGCTTGAATATTTAGTTTATTTTTCTTTAAAAGCTTATGATTTTACCTTAGAAATTAGATGTTTTAATTAATTAATATTTTTAATCATGTGCTTTTAATATGTTTAGTAGTTTAACAAATCTAGAAACTAAAGGGTCTACCATTAATAATATAAAAATCAAACTTGGTAACCAAACCCATGTAAATTGGCCATACAATTAAAATTATTAGTGCTCTGATGGAGGAACCTAATATTGTGGCCAAATAATTCGGTTTAACCAATTTTAGTGTTTGTGGGGAGACAAGCACTATTCTCAAGGGGTAACCGTGTTCTTGAAGGAAAGGTTCAAGAGGATGATATGGGCATCACTCCTAGGTTATCCCTGACAAGTACGAAGTGGTGTTCCTTAGACTTGAATTGTTAATAAGACAGAGATAGCATGATGGTATGGGATATCATGTTACTTAATCAAGTCAAGGCATCAGGTAGTTACCAGGGCAATGGTAGACCCTAGATGAACTCCAGATAAAAAGGATGTTCGTCTAGCTCAAGTATGTATATACTAAATCTTAATTGAATTGAAGTCAAAACAAGAATGGGGAAATAGTGTCCAACCTCTAGGTGATATGGGCCCTAGAGGAGAAACCCCTGCCTGAACCTGAGATCTTAGGTAGTAAGAGAGAGGTTCATTTAAGGCAATCACACCGAGATTTGGCCAATCTCAATCTCATGAGTATTTCAACTACAACGAAATGGCACTCATGAAGGGTTAAGCATGCTCGTAATAGTAACTATTTTGGTAATGATTATTTTTTTTTACACGACATAAGACAACCAAGTGGGTAGGACTTAGGTTTTTATAGGAACACAACTAAAGAATTTTTTAGGGATGTCAAATTGGAGCCTTACATATATGGCTAAGAGTCAAAATGATGGTTAAGGAGACTATTGAGGCCAAGTGTATTCTGAGTTCTCCTCTTACTTCCTCCGACTGTTAGATTATCAATAAATTGAATATTTCTTTATCATCACCAGCTACAAATAGAGACCTTATTAGGGGAAGTGGTTCTTTGAAGGTCAACAGATCTAGGAAGTAGACTCCCCCTAGGGGTGTTATAAGAATAAAAATGGATGGTTCTTCCAGAGGTAACCCAGGTAATGTTGGTATAGTAGGAATTGGCCGTGATAGTGAGGGTGTGGCCCACCTCTTTTTTCTCTGTGTGCAAGAGAATTCATTCGAATAATAATATGGAAGCATTGGTAATTCTCCATGCGTTGGAAACAACTCTTTCTTTGGGATGGAGAAGGGTTACTTGTGAATCTAATTCCATGATAGTGGTGTCTCTTCTGAACAACAAGTATTTTCAAGATATTTCCTAGTTTATGGCTAGAATAGTGAAATAGATTTTGAGCTTGGCTGAGAATTTTGTTGAAATTTCTTTTGTTCATATCCCAAGAGAACGGAATAGAGTGGCTGATTGTTTGGTGAAGTGGCCTTATTAAGGATTCCCTTACTAAAAAGTTGATAGCTAGAATGACCTTGATCAAGAGAAATCTAAACTCCTTAATCAGTTAATTCATGAGAACTAGGAAAGATAATTTCAAGGTGGAGGAACCTGATTGTCATGGATTTTTATGTCTTGTCGAAATTATTATTAAAATGATCCATGAATTTTCTTGATAGATTTATTGTATTTTGTATGATGTACTGACTTGAATCACTTGAAAATCCTTAAAAATCTTTGTAAAATATATTATTTCAAATTCTAAATATTTTTTTTTACAAAAAAAATTATCAAAATTTTAAATTTTGATATATAAAATATAAAACATCCTTTTAAAAAATATATATTACTAATGGAAAGTAAGTGTCACGAAAATAATAGTCCAATAGTTGTGAGCAATTGCTCCTCGACATTACTTCATTTTAATATATTAGTGTTAGAGGAATTATTGTCAATTTAGGTTTCTTATGAAAATTTAGGTTTTCTCTAAACTTTATTTTTTCTTTTAGAGTTGGTCATAATTTAGGAATTATAAGTGTAAGATTTAAATTAAGGGGTTGTTTGTATCAAACCTATTACCCTTTGACCACCAGTCGAGGATTCAAATCAGACTACTACCTTTGCAAACAGGCTGTCACTTTGACATGCACCCTCAGACTACTACCTTTACAAACAGACTGCCCCAAAGATTTGAACCTAAGTGTCTTGTTAATAAATGTTGGTAAATGCCTGACCAAATAAACAGTTACCAATCCATTTGAAGCTCAAAACCTTATATTAGTATATAATATTTTAATTAATTATTGTGAAGTATATTTTTGCAGCTAGTTCTAGTTAAATTCGACTGTTTGATGTGAAATTTGGAAACAGCGGACCCGAGAAATATCATTGTCATGTACATACGTTTCCAAATTCGACGGTTGGAATTGCATTGCGTTGGCTTCTGTCTATCGAACACAATTCGCAAATTGCATTGCATTGCATTGCGTTGGTTGATGTGCTTATTATTCTAGACATCTATGACTGCAAAAGACGAGAAACTTAGTTACAGAACCGATGCTTATTCTAGCTACCAGTTCAATATTAATTACTTGGGGGACGCTGTAATTTCAAAGCTTTCGCAATCTGAGAGCATGTACACTAACGACACTAACCGGCATCTTTTCAAAATTTCAACGAAGAAATCCTTCAAAATAAAGAATTCTTATAATGCCATGACAGACCAAGCGACAAAGTATATAAGAAGGTTAGACAGACACGGGATCTTCACCTTTCCACCCATAGTGGGTGGCTGTCATCACGTTTCGCGTGAGACCTAATCAAAGTAGTTTATCGATGTCAATGTATTCAGTGAAGTTTCTTGTTTATTAATGTGGTGCGATGTTTAATTAATAATTTTATATGAGGTTCGTTGTAAGATTTAAATGCTTTAAAAGTTTTATTATTTAATTGTTTAAATAGACTCTTTACCAATTAAATAACAGATTAGAGGCTAAGTCCACAGCCCCACTGCTTATATGAATCCTTTATTAACATAACATTGAAAAGAAGAATAACCGTGTTTGATCTTCTCAACGTTTCTTCATTAATACTATTAGGCCATGACTATCTGTGAGTTTACCTAAATCTTAGTTGAAGCATAGGCATGCTGGATTTTAGGACTTGCAGTTGAGTCAAATGCTCGCCTTAACCTACTTTTGTCTATTTTTACCTGCTACATATACACGTGAAGGCAAAGCTCAACTACGCTTCCCTTTGTAGTGAGTAAGTTCATCTGTCGAGGGGAATTTAAGAGAGAAAACTGTATATAGCGGCTGAGGGCTACCCTTGATGCAAGCTTCGACTATTTTATTTTAATGTTCACCGAACTGCTGAATATATTCTCATTCTTTTGAAGAATGTTTCAATATCTTTAATCCTTCTTACACTTAAAAGTCAAAAGTATATATATATGACAAACTCCCATCAATAATTTTTATTTGAGAGGACTCCCATCAAAAAATTAACCAAGGACTGTTTAGGCCTTTGGTAAGCCTCAAATGACTTAATGACTTAGAATTTATTAGTAGTAGTATGGTTTAATTACTCCAAATCCTTGTAACTCAAATGACTGTCCATCATTCGAAAATAAATCTTTTCAATAACTATTTAAATCTCATATTTTATTTTATAAAAGTTTACAATAAATAATTATTTTTCATGTAAATATAATTTCTAAATAGACCAACGGTTGTTAAACTCTATTATAATAAGTTCATTTTCATTAAATCCTTAGATAAGGTTCATTTGCCAAACAGTATAGTACGTTTATAAAACCTATATATTTTTTATTTAAAAATTTCCTAAATTTTCCCTTAATATTAAAATAAATTGTAACCATTTCTTTGATACCAACTGATAGGTCTATAATTTTGCAAACTAATCCCTATAATATTATTTATTTTTTTTAAATATTATGCCACTTATAAAGAGAAAACCCAATTTTCATATGCTTTTTCAAAAATATATTTTTGAAGTTTATCAAATTTAGATGTTACATCTATTTTTTTTATTAGTTATAGGAGTTTTGAAAGGGTCCTCCAACCTTTTACAATAGAAAAAGCCCTGCAAAACTTGACTTAAGACCAACAATACAGGGACAAGAACAACCATAAGGGACTACAACTGGTCATCCATCACCAAGTGAATCATCTACAACTTGATACAAATAAATAAAATAAAAACAAATTTGGTGAGATTTAGAAACACTAAGAAAAAAATTTCTAGCTCACCAAGAGAGCTCCAAAAACCACTAGACATACATCCCAAGAGCACATGAATTTTTACTGCCAAAAACCACATCCTTAAATTTGAAATAACAATCAATAGCACAAGTATTGCACTAAACCACCACTAAATACACCAATTATGAGAGAAGAGCCTTAGAGACCTCCTCCAAAGTTAATAATTAAGAAGAAAACTCCAACATCTACAAAATTTAAAAAACTTTTGGATCCACAAAATGATCAAAAATTTGAATAAATCTAGACATAATCCAAAGTTAATAATTGAGAAGAAACCCAATCCTCTCCAGCTCAAGAATAAATAAACTCCAACATCTATAAAATCTAAAAATCTTTTGGATCCACAAAATGACCCAACATCTGAATAAAACTAGAAATACTCCAAAGTTAATAACTAAGAAGGAAACTCCAACCCTCCCTGGCTTAGAATAAATAAACTCCAACATCTACAATATTTATCAATATGTTACACCTATTAACAATTTTGATAGTGATGTCATATTTCTAGGACATATTTGAAAGTAAAATTTATGAGTTACATTGTTTTAAGTGTGTAACAACACACCTTTCCAATCTACCAAACAGGGTAGTCTATCCAAAATTAATAGTATAATTTACTTCTTCTTTCCTATATTAGACCAAGAAATGCATAGATGTGTTTATGATAAATTTCTATCTTTAGACCATGATATCCCCACAATCATTCATTATAAATCTAGGTCAAAATTAATAAAAAAGGATATTGGATTCTCTATTACTAACCAACTATATTGGTTTTTTATTATATGATATTATTAATTTAATTTCTAGGGCTTCCTTGAATAAGATAAATTAGAGTTAAGTATCAAAGGAATCATTCATTTCAATGTGAATGCGTTTATATTACCTTTAATTATTACCTTTGAAAAATATATTTGTAATGTCTTAGCAAGAATAATGAAGAGATAAGAAGATAGCCAATCACACCTAACAATTTTTCATTAATAAAAATAGAATAAATTAGATCACTAAAACATTTAATCCATTCACACCAACCTTGATCATAAACATTGATTTTGAGAATATCATTAGAAAAATCTTACAAACACTATCATGTACTTTATTCATATATAGTTTTATAAGCATACCTACTTTTTCATGCAATTAAGAGAATGTATAGCCTCTTATAAACTGAATATAACATCAAAGAATTATTTACCATAGACAAAGCCATCTTGTTCCTTTTAAATAACATAATCTAGGATGCTTTTTAATCTATTTTCCATATTTTTTGAAATTATACTTCAATTAGTATTACAAAATATTGTGTGAAATATTAAAATATTTTATCCCACCATTATTGGAATTCAATGTAAATATGGCATTGAATTCACTTATAGTATATCCTTATTTTTTCTATCCTTTTCAAACACAACCGATATATTGCTCTTGGAGAAAGCCCCTAAAATTTCAAATAATTGTTGGCAATTTTGGGTACATTGGGTACATTGCCTTTGCTCAAGTGTTGATGTTGTCATTGATGTCAAGAAGCGGAAAGGTTTTTTGTGAAAACCAAGGCAGACAAAATAAAAGGTTTTATTTAAAACCATGGACAACAGATTTGAAATGGGTTTTTCTTAAAACCCAAGCTGGCTCTTCGTTTCGTTGAAAAAGGTGCCCCGGTGATGAAGATATTTAATTTTAAATATCTAGTTTAAATTTTATTTATTTAAAATTTAAATTAATATTTTAAAATTAAATTAAAGTATTTTCCGACGTGTTTGGAAATGCCGACGTGTTTGGTAATGCATCGAAGTGCATATATAATGGGGCTAATAAATTCATTTCAGTGTGTGTGTGAATCGATATAAATCGGAGTGCATTTCGTTTTCGTCTTTGTAGCGAAGGAAGATGTCAAGCATTGACGGCGAAGGAGAAATCTCTGCGAGAGTTAGTGTGGGATGGAGGCGACGTCGCGGAAGGGTGTAGTCATCAAAGTTGAAAAGGAATGTCCTGCTGGAACTCTTCGACGAAGGCAGTGAGACGTCAAGCTAGAAGTCAAACAGAAGAAGAAGCACCGTCGCAAAGTTTTGATTGCAGATCATCGAAAGGAGGTAACGCCATGCAACAATCCATCAGCAAGACTGAAGGAGTGAACGTTGAAAACTATTAGCAGGTTCAACAAAACCTAGAAGTCACGGTTGCTGAAGTTGGAACAGTTTCACGCAGTGTGCTAGGGTTTCCACACGGACGGCATAGCTTCGTATCTTTGGACTGATGCAGTTGTGCTGATCTAGATGACACAAGGCTTGCGGTGATTGCAGTTGGATACCATAGTTTGGACATACTAACTACAGGAGTGCAGGTAGACCTCTACGATTGCGCTACTCCAGCAGATAGGTATACATGTGGCAGCGGGATGCTATAGTCGTGATAGTGAAAAGGGCAGCAAGGCAATTGGTCAAAAACCGCGTGGAGGTGAATCATTGTAACTTGTTCAAGAAAGTTTTCAACGCTAAAGGAAAACATTCAAACAAAGAACAAAAGGACAAAAACGTAAGGAATTATTTTTGCTTTCATAAGCTTTACTATGTATGTTTTAAAAGGAGTAATAAGGGAGTTATAAGGTTATGAAATGTTGTGATTTATTTTATTTTATGGTACAAGTGGTTTTAGGAGAGATAAGGAAGTTGTGCAATTAAGGGCTTTGGTAATGATTATTGAAAAGTGGAGTAATGTTGATTATTTTGTGATCTACTAACCCTTGTGAAGATTGGCAAAAGAATTTTGTGATTGTGGCAGATTTCCAAAGGGGTTCCTTCACTTCAATAAGGTATGGGCACATTCTTCTTATGAGTATGATTGGTGTATGTTTTCCTGAAATAAGATTGGAGTGAAAAGGTATTCAACAAGGTTTCCTTTGGTTGGGTATAAGTCCTAGTTTCTGGTTTGTTGAAGACTACTTATGCATTGTTATCATTGATGAGAGTTTTGGTGAATGCATATTTCTGGTTTGAGGTAGTGGAAGCATTGTGCACTAGGGTTTATGAATGTGAGTCTTGATACTTGCTTTGAGTAGGTGAAATCCTTGGATGGCTGTGTTGAGGTTGATGATTGAGTTGCTTCCATAGAGGTTGGTTGATCAAGTTATTGCTTTTACTTGATACATGATATTGGGCTTACTCCATTGAGTTGGTTTGAACAAGTTATTCTTTGCATTTGGTGATATTGTGTGGGTGGCTATTTTGTTCAAATATCTTTGGAGGGAAAAGGATTTCTACTTGTTTCCTTTTCTTGTGATGATTGGTAGAATGCTTCAAGGTTAATGTTGAGTTGAATGATGTTGGTTAAACCTTGTCTATGAGCATTGTTGTTGAAGCCCAAATTGGTTGAGAAAAGATATTGGTTGTTGGAAAGAACATGAGTATCATTGTTATATGAGATATTGCATGGTTGGCAATTGTTGGGTTGTGTTTCATGTTCTTGAGAAAAGCATACTACATCTATCTTATTCTTTTGAGATTTGAGATTGAGTTGGGATTGAGATTGGGAGTTAAGTATAGAACATATTGAGTCTCTAACAATTCTCTTTATGCTTCTATGAGGTTGATGAATCACATTGGGTCTCTAACAATTCTCTTTGTGGGTTCATGCCAAGCAAGTTTTCTTGATGAACTTGTGAGCAGGTTTTGGACAGGTTCCATTGGGGACTTGTGAGCAGGTTTTGGACAGGTTCCATTGGGGACTTGTGAGCAGGTTTTGGATAGGTTCCATTGGGGACTTGTAAGAAGATTTGGACAGGTTTCGGTGAGGACTTGTGAAGCTGAGTTTGATAGTTCTATCAGAGAACTTGAGGACAGAGGTGCATTGGTTCTATGAGAAGAACCTGAGGACAGATTTGTACCAGACCGAAGGACTGTGTTTGGTACTGATCAAAGACAGAGGACGAGGACATTTGTGCTAGACCAAGGGACTGTGTTTAGTGCAAATTCGAGGACCAGCTTTGAGGTGATAGAGTTGAGGACAGAGGTCTCCAGCCAGAGCAGGGAAGACAGGTGTCTTCTATGGATAGAGTTCCATTTGCTAAGGGCAGCGGAGGCAGAGGTCTTCTAGAGGATCACCGACCAGAGCAGAGGTAGGGGAAGGTATCTCCTTTGAGCAGAGGCTCATGAATTCAGATTGGGGAAGGTTTCTCCTTTGAGCCGAGGCTCATAAACATTGTAATTGGGAAGGTTTCCCAAAGAACTTTGAGATAACTTTTAGAGAAAAGTTTTAAGGATGAACCATGTAAATTGTTGTGTCACTTTGTGGATGGTTTTGTGCATTGCTTTGATATTGCTTTGGATATGTTGCTTTACTTTATTGAAGTATAAAGGAAAAGTAAAAAGAGGTCTTATACTGTTCACCCCCCCCTCTCAGTATAAGCTTGTGTTCTTCAATTGGTATCAGAGCCGGTTCCTTCGAAAAAGTTTAAACAACTTGAAGGAAGATCTTACAAGAACACAAATGACAAGGAAAGGCAAAAGCAAAACCATAAGACACAAGAAGAAGAAATCTCACATGGTCATGAAAGAAAATGAAGATGAACTCAATGTTGTTGCTTTGGGAATGGAAATAGATTCAAGAGATGAATCAAACAGTGGAGAACAAGCCAGATTAATAAAGTTGTGCACCAGATGTGGGAAGACCGATCACTTTGTGGCTGAATGCTCACAAGTAAGAGAATGTTTTGTTTGTGGTCAACTCGATCACAATGATCATCATTGCTATAGGTTTAGTAGCAGTGAAGATGAAGATGATCCGTTCAAAAGTGATAAAGATAAACAGGACTGTAAGAGCAAGGATTCTAAAAAGCACAAGCATCATAGGAAAAACAAAGATGAGCACAACAATCAAGGAAAGAGGTATTCTCACAAACACAAGAAGAGCTTCTACCTAGACAAAGCAAGTAAGTGTTCTAGTAGTGATAGTGAAAGTTCTTCAAGTGAAAATGAAAATGAGATGTTGTTCATATCGAGAAAAGAGGAAGAACCAAAACATAGATTCATTATCATGAAATGTCTTAGATGTGGAAATTTTGGTCACCTTGAGGATGATTGCACAAATAATGAATTGGTTGTTAGTATGTATGAGGATGCTTCAGAAAATGATAAGGAAGATGCATGTATGGTTTTTGAAAAGGGTAGCACCTCTAGTGATAAGAAATCTGAAAAAGGCCTTGATAATTCAAAGTGCAATCAAATAGAGGATCTTGAATGTGAACTTACTAATGCTCTTAGTGTTTTGAAAAAGGAAAGAAAGAAGAATGCTAGACTCAAGGATAAGTTAGATGAATGTTGTATGGAGAGAGATGAACTTATAGAAAGTCTTGATGTCTCTATGGCTAAGGCACAAGAACTCAAGAATGAGTTAGATTCTAAGGTGCGTGAGTATAGTGAATTAGAACAGAAAATGGCTTCGTTGAAAGAGGAAAATAAAGAGTACAGGGATAAGCTGTACAGGTTTCAAGAAAGCTCCAAAAAGGTTAAATCTCTTATCAAAGGTCAAAGAAAGACAACAGATAAAACAGGTCTTGGTTTTGTTAAGCCTCACAAGAAACAAGTTGGAGAGTCTAGTAAGAGACTCCAAAAGGAAGAGAGTTCTGATGAGGAAAGTATTTCAAATCATGAGTCCTTGAATGATAGATGCACAGAAATAGAAAATAGAATTCAGAATGAGAAGAAAAAGTTTTCAGAACCTAAGAGGTCAAACAATGGAAAGTTTCAAGGCAGATGTTTTGCGTGTCACAAATTTGGCCACATGGCTGTACATTGCATGGCTCAAGTGAAGAAGGTAAATAACAGTTTCAGAAGTGGTAATTTCTTTCATGGGTATTGCTACTCTTGCAATCAGTTTGGGCATAAAGCAATTTTTTGCAAGGCAAATATCAGGAACTGGGTTAGTCAGAACAGGCTTGGTCAAAACAGGTTTGGTCAGAACAGGTTTGGTCAAAACAGGTTTGGTCAGAACTGGTTTGGTCAGAACTGGTGGATTCAAAGAACAGGTATGCCTAAAAGAAATAACATTGTTACTTGTTATAAGTGCAATAATGAAGGTCACACAGTCAGACAGTGTAGAGCTGAAATTCCAGAATACAGGAACAGGAACAGTGGCATGATCAGGTCCAAGGATCAAAAAAATGACAGAAACAGGAATATGGAAAAAGAGTTCAAGAGAAGGCCCGACAAGGAAGTTATAGACGCTGATGATGATCAGTGCCTAATGGGAGTTTTACTCCCACTCCAGAATTAATCACCTCATCAGGAGGTGGGGGAGGGACTAAGCTAAGAGGCTCATTCTTAGTTCCGAGCCCCAAAGGTGGCCCTTTGCCATTGATGACAAAGGGGGAGAGATATGAGAAAGGGGGAGAGCTTCAAGTGAAGAGGAAAGCTTCAAGTCAGGGGGAGCAAAACTTCAAAGAGAGTGATTTCAGTTTTGGCTCTTGAAGATGTGTTTTTAGTAAAGTTTTGCCATCAATGACAAAGGGGGAGATTGTTGGCAATTTTGGGTACATTGGGTACATTGCCTTTGCTCAAGTGTTGATGTTGTCATTGATGTCAAGAAGCGGAAAGGTTTTTTGTGAAAACCAAGGCAGACAAAATAAAAGGTTTTATTTAAAACCATGGACAACAGATTTGAAATGGGTTTTTCTTAAAACCCAAGCTGGCTCTTCGTTTCGTTGAAAAAGGTGCCCCGATGATGAAGATATTTAATTTTAAATATCTAGTTTAAATTTTATTTATTTAAAATTTAAATTAATATTTTAAAATTAAATTAAAGTATTTTTCGACGTGTTTGGAAATGCCGACGTGTTTGGTAATGCATCGAAGTGCATATATAATGGGGCTAATAAATTCATTTCAGTGTGTGTGT
Organism: Wollemia nobilis; assembly: GCA_028583015.1. Classification (NCBI taxonomy): domain Eukaryota; kingdom Viridiplantae; phylum Streptophyta; class Pinopsida; order Araucariales; family Araucariaceae; genus Wollemia; species Wollemia nobilis. Next base: position 172,252 of record JAQPPZ010009261.1, read on the forward strand.
GAATCGATATAAATCGGAGTGCATTTCATTTTCGTCTTTGTAGCGAAGGAAGATGTCAAGCATTGACGGCGAAGGAGAAATCTCTGCGAGAGTTAGTGTGGGATGGAGGCGACGTCGCGGAAGGGTGTAGTCATCAAAGTTGAAAAGGAATGTCCTGCTGGAACTCTTCGACGAAGGCAGTGAGACGTCAAGCTAGAAGTCAAACAGAAGAAGAAGCACCGTCGCAAAGTTTTGATTGCAGATCATCGAAAGGAGGTAACGCCATGCAACAATCCATCAGCAAGACTGAAGGAGTGAACGTTGAAAACTATTAGCAGGTTCAACAAAACCTAGAAGTCACGGTTGCTGAAGTTGGAATAGTTTCACGCAGTGTGCTAGGGTTTCCACACGGACGGCATAGCTTCGTATGCTTGGGTCGATGCGGTTGTGCTTGATCTAGATGACACAAGGCTTGCGGTGATTGCAGTTGGATACCATAGTTTGGACATACTAACTACAGGAGTGCAGGTAGACCTCTACAATTGCGCTACACCAACAGATAGGTATACATGTGGCAGCGGGATGCTATAGTCGTGATAGTGAAAAGGGCAGCAAGGCAATTGGTCAAAAACCGCGTGGAGGTGAATCATTGTAACTTGTTCAAGAAAGTTTTCAATGCTAAAGGAAAACATTCAAACAAAGAACAAAAGGACAAAAACGTAAGGAATTATTTTTGCTTTCATAAGCTTTACTATGTATGTTTTAAAAGGAGTAATAAGGGAGTTATAAGGTTATGAAATGTTGTGATTTATTTTATTTTATGGTACAAGTGGTTTTAGGAGAGATAAGGAAGTTGTGCAATTAAGGGCTTTGGTAATGATTATTGAAAAGTGGAGTAATGTTGATTATTTTGTGATCTACTAACCCTTGTGAAGATTGGCAAAAGAATTTTGTGATTGTGGCAGATTTCCAAAGGGGTTCCTTCACTTCAATAAGGTATGGGCACATTCTTCTTATGAGTATGATTGGTGTATGTTTTCCTGAAATAAGATTGGAGTGAAAAGGTATTCAACAAGGTTTCCTTTGGTTGGGTATAAGTCCTAGTTTCTGGTTTGTTGAAGACTACTTATGCATTGTTATCATTGATGAGAGTTTTGGTGAATGCATATTTCTGGTTTGAGGTAGTGGAAGCATTGTGCACTAGGGTTTATGAATGTGAGTCTTGATACTTGCTTTGAGTAGGTGAAATCCTTGGATGGTTGTGTTGAGGTTGATGATTGAGTTGCTTCCATAGAGGTTGGTTGATCAAGTTATTGCTTTTACTTGATACATGATATTGGGCTTACTCCATTGAGTTGGTTTGAACAAGTTATTCTTTGCATTTGGTGATATTGTGTGGGTGGCTGTTTTGTTCAAATATCTTTGGAGGGAAAAGGATTTCTACTTGTTTCCTTTTCTTGTGATGATTGGTAGAATGCTTCAAGGTTAATGTTGAGTTGAATGATGTTGGTTAAACCTTGTCTATGAGCATTGTTGTTGAAGCCCAAATTGGTTGAGAAAAGATATTGGTTGTTGGAAAGAACATGAGTATCATTGTTATATGAGATATTGCATGGTTGGCAATTGTTGGGTTGTGTTTCATGTTCTTGAGAAAAGCATACTACATCTATCTTATTCTTTTGAGATTTGAGATTGAGTTGGGATTGAGATTGGGAGTTAAGTATAGAACATATTGAGTCTCTAACAATTCTCTTTATGCTTCTATGAGGTTGATGAATCACATTGGGTCTCTAACAATTCTCTTTGTGGGTTCATGCCAAGCAAGTTTTCTTGATGAACTTGTGAGCAGGTTTTGGACAGGTTCCATTGGGGACTTGTGAGCAGGTTTTGGACAGGTTCCATTGGGGACTTGTGAGCAGGTTTTGGACAGGTTCCATTGGGGACTTGTAAGAAGATTTGGACAGGTTCCGGTGAGGACTTGTGAAGCTGAGTTTGATAGTTCTATCAGAGAACTTGAGGACAGAGGTGCATTGGTTCTATGAGAAGAACCTGAGGACAGATTTGTACCAGACCGAAGGACTGTGTTTGGTACTGATCAAAGACAGAGGACGAGGACATTTGTGCTAGACCAAGGGACTGTGTTTAGTGCAAATTCGAGGACCAGCTTTGAGGTGATAGAGTTGAGGACAGAGGTCTCCAAGCAGAGCGGGGAAGACAGGTGTCTTCTGTGGATAGAGTTCCATTTTCTAAGGGCAGCGGAGGCAGAGGTCTTCTAGAGGATCACCGACCAGAGCAGAGGTAGGGGAAGGTATCTCCTTTGAGCAGAGGCTCATGAATTCAGATTGGGGAAGGTTTCTCCTTTGAGCCGAGGCTCATAAACATTGTAATTGGGAAGGTTTCCCAAAGAACTTTGAGATAACTTTTAGAGAAAAGTTTTAAGGATGAACCATGTAAATTGTTGTGTCACTTTGTGGATGGTTTTGTGCATTGCTTTGATATTGCTTTGGATATGTTGCTTTACTGTATTGAAGTATAAAGGAAAAGTAAAAAGAGGTCTTATACTGTTCACCCCCCCTCTCAGTATAAGCTTGTGTTCTTCAATAACATTGTAGAAAATCTGTCAAGGTAGTGAAACGTTAAACATACCTTTCATATCTCCATAGATATATTCCTTATTCTATTTTTTTATGTGTGATAATTAATGTAGTATTATATAAAATCTTACCTTGATCCTACTTATATTTTTGAACTTCTAACATAATATATTTAAAATAAGTAATTGCTTTATTTATTTTTATATATTCTTCTTCTTTAACCCTTATTTTATCTAGAGTTTGAAATATTTTTTAGACAATGGAAATACAAATCTATTTTCAAAATATCATGAAATTGGTTTGGTATCTCTTGCCTTTCTTAAAACATATCTCCTTAGACTATGGGTCCAAAGACAAATCTTCTTTTATAAGACATTATGATATTAAAATTTTTATTAGTTTCTTGAATATAAGTATCTTTGGTAGTTCCATTTACTAGTATATATTTTTTATAAATTGTTAACCTTAAATTTAATTTTCTGAATTTTTTAATATGTTATGAAATTATTAGCCATTCCAAATATTCATTCATCACTTTAGATATTTTATATTTTGAGTAAATCTAGATGTATCTGAACTTTCAAACCTCACTTTGTCTACCCTATAAAAATTTAGAATAAAAGAACAACTTGTAGAAATGTAGACTAAAATAAAAAAGGATTTAGATGAACATTATAAAGAAGATCATATTTTATTTTATTTTGCAATTATATATCTAAACAAAAATCTATAATGTCTTTGGAGTCATGTATTATATAGCAAAATCTATTAAATATTTACGTTATATGAGTTTTCCCAATATGTTTATAATCCCATGTATATTGAAAGAAAGAATAAATAATGTTTGAAATTCCATTTAAATTGATAAAGACAATATAATATTGCATTGATATAAACCATCAAGGGATGCCCACCTTATAAGGAAAACATAATTGTTTTTACATCTAGTAGGAATTAATAGATCACAATTATAAATAATTATTAAATTTGATATAAATAAAATAAGGTCCTTCCAACATGTATTGTGAAGATTAATCATAGTTAAAGAACATATATTTGTATAGCTATGGTATTCTTATAGAACATGATAATTAATGTAATAACTTCGTGATTTTGGTAGTTATTCATCCAATTTTTATCGTCCCATATTGTTAAAAACCTCTTGAATATTTCGTTACAACAAATAGCTATACAATCCTCATGTTCTAAAACTTTTTGAATGCATCCATACATTTCTCACTTATTATTTTTGTTTCTTGTATTGAAATAAATTTAGGACTATAACAATCCATTTTTTATCTGATTGAAATATTTTTAATGGTCCTTTTTCATAATCCTAATATTCTAAAATACCATTATCATCATCACTTCTATATTTATTTTTTTGGCTTATCCTCATTTGATGATAATTATTATCATATTTGATTTTTGTTCCATAAATCAATATCTATTTATGTTTGTTTCTTCTTGATATGAATAGAATGTTCTCCTTAGCCATCCTCTTACTATGGTTTTTAGTTTGATGCACAAAATTCAAATATGATGTGATTCTATCATACAACATTTAAATACAAATGAAATATAAATAATAACATGCAACAAGATAAATAATGGTAAAATATAACATCACAGAGCTTATAGAATGAGAAAACAAAAAAATGTATATTTTATTAAATATACAATAAAAATAGAGTATATACATGAACGTCCTTAACAAATGGACAAATGGATTTATTCCTCTTCTTGAGCCTCTATCTCTATGAGGTCACCCATATAACTTTTTCCATATACTATCTAAGACAACATCTTAGACATATCTAGAGATACACATTTCCTTTAGCTAGAAAATATTTGTAGCCCACACCATCTTAAATGGATATCACTTGCTTGATCAATCTCTCAAATTCTCATATTGCCTCCCATGGGGTCTTGTCCTATTCATACGACCATGAGAGATATATTTAATGAAGGAATAAATCTAGAAAATGTTAAAATATTTTAGATATATCCTCTTGGACTCTTCATGTGATATTTATAGTTAATTATGTAGACACCAAAATAGCACCAATCCGATTATGTGACTGCAAACACTGATCGCTTTGACACACACAGCCCCTAGGGCAGCCCTCAGAGGTTAAACAGTGGTCCTAACCACTTTTACAGCAATTTTGGAAGGTCAAAAATCAATTTGGCACCTTCAGGCACTTTTCTCAGTATTCGTCTCACCCTGAGACGAATTCAAACTGGGATTCGACTCACCCAGAGACGAATTCTAAATTCGCTCCTGGGTAGGACGAATTCTAGGTTCAACGGGCAAAAAGAAAAATCTTGACAAGTGGCAGCTAAGGACAGTCCATTAATGCCTCCTGCCTTGCATGCACGTGTAGGTGGGTAGAGTGAGCGTTAGAGGACTGTCACAAGGGCAGTCATGGAAGCCCAAGTCAGGGAGGAGTCTCCTCCCTCTTGGGAAGGCATGGCCACCACATGGCACCCCTGCATGCCCATCCAAAAGAGACCCCTTGGGTCTATAAAATGGTGAACTTTCTCACCCAAAAAGAGGACAGGTTGGAAGCATTTTCAAGCAACGAAGTGCTGCCAAATTGATACCACGATTTTACCTTTTGATCACCTCTTCCACATCCTTGATCTCTTTCGCAAGGGAGGTCATTGGGTGGTTATTGGAAGTGTGAATCCGGATCCAAAACCCGACACTTGACCACATAGATCTACCAATTCTCCGACAACCCATTACAAGAGATTTTGGGCCCATCCCTAGTGGATTGGTGCCGAAATCAGGTTCCAACGGTGGGTGGCCCGCCCGGGCACCCCGCATTGCTGCGAGCCTAATCTTCTTTTTTAAGAACGATTGGGAATTCATGGCAGATTGTTCTTTTCATCATTTGTTTAGTTTGCATTCCATTTTATGCTTTTTAAATAGCTTGTAATCTCGATTTCATAATGCTTTGATCAAATCTTATCATGTTTTGTCGCTTTTGTTGTCCTCACTAACTTGCAGGTAGCGACGTCAAATTCCCATTGATGGAGGTCAAATTGGGGAAATCTGACCATCTGGGTCTTCCCAAAATGCCCCCAATTAGCTAACCCCCATGTTTGCAGGTGTTTTGGAGCTCCTGAGACGCGACATTTGGGCAGGATCACTTCGGCATTTTGTCGTAGTAGAATTCGTCTTACCCAGGGACGAATTACAGTAGAATCCATCCCGCCCAAGGATGAATTCAAATCGGTGGCCAATTTCTAGACTGTTTTGATTGCAGTGACCTTCTGGTGATGTTCCCTGGTTTCTATGAAATTTGCAGGTTATTTGGAGTCATTTTATTTATCGATTTAGCTAATCTTATGCATGCATCCTCCATTGGTTTTTAGGATCAAACGCCTTATATTTTGTCACAGGTGCTACTAACGATTTGTTGTTTCTTTGAACGCAGGAGGAGCAGCAAGGACCAAGGATTCATCAACACCAACGGTGGCAACACTTTGGCCCGCCCATCTTACATGTGGGCACGCGGAAGGAGGAACACTAAGTCATGATTGTAACCAAAACTCATTTAACGCTCCTAGCCCCTAAAAAGGGAGGAGGCATCTATGTAACTGATATTAAGAGAGTTAAATAAAAAGGGTTGTGCTTTCTGTGCTTTCTTCTATCTCAGTTCAATTCGTCTCTTTCATTTCATGCATTTCACGTTATAGGACTTAAGCGTTTGTTTTGATTTTGAATGCGTCGCATTAGTATTTCTTTCTTCCGGAATCTCGTGCTTTCAGTGGCGATCACGGTGGGACTCTGTCCCCTAATTTTTGAGATCAAGAAACTGATCGAAAACTTGTGTTTTTGTGCTTACAGGTACTATTTTTTGAATTCTGACTGTTATTCATCCCTACCTTTGGTCGAATACAGTATTGTAATTCGTCTGACCCTGAGACGAATTCTAATTCGTCTCAGACAGAGATGAATTCTGTTCTGTTATTCGTCTGATCCAGAGACGAATTTTTGTCTATGTCAGTTTCAGAGCCGAGAGTCAGAAACATCCATTTTGGGCAGAGAAGAGGTAGGGGTTTTTAACAAGCTTCTGTCAAATTTTTGTTTTATGTTTTTTGATTTTCAGTTTTTGTATGGCTTAGGGAAAGTTTCCTTTTGTTTGCCTGTTTTATTTTTGCAAAATTAAAATAAACCACACACACATCACGTGGCATTTTTAAACCAAGGAGCTGGTCGTAAGACCCCAGCCCTTGATCAAGACCAACGGTGGGTTCATCACCACCTTGGCTTGATTTTGCATCCATTACCCCGATTGTCACTGTTGTTCGACGTAAATCCTGATGAAAGCTGACCGAGTGTCGTTGGGGTGATTCCCAACATGCGAGGATAAGTCTTCTATGGTAGGTGTCATAAACAGGACAATCCCCCTTTCGTACCGCCTACGTACCACGTACCATCTGCTCTCACGTACCTATAGTTTCCCTCTCGTAAGGGCGGGTATATAGAGAGGTTGGTATATCGGCCTGGCAAAGGTATATCGAAGGGGCGACCATTTATGGGAGTCATATGAGCCTTCATTTTGCATTTAAACGATCTTCACAAAAATTTTCAAAAACAAAACAAAAATCATCAAAACACACTAAACCAGTTTTAGGACACACTCTCAACCTTTAAACGAGATAATCACCATTTGTGTATGTGTGTGTTCTTTTCTGTTTAAGTGTAGCATAAAAAAATCATAAAAGAGATAAAAATCTTCTTAGCTTGTAGAAGAGCACCACCATGGTGTACACCCGTAGCCAAGCCCAATCAAGGGCAGAAGCTATGGAAAGTGTACAAGGAGCGGGCACAAGTCGCCTCCGCTTCAGCCCTAAGGACTTGGCCATACCGCCTTGGCGGTCTGACCCACAAGAGAGTCCGCATCATTCCAGGTCAAGATGGAATTATAGGGACACCCCTCTAGGGGACACGCCCATTCAACACAGCCCCTTTCGGGAAGAATCTTTACATGTGGCACTCAACGTAGATAGAAGACCTCCCTTAGAGGCTAGATATGAGTGGCCACCATGCGATGAAGTGCTAGAGAGGCATAGTGTCCATGAGGAGAGGCAACGTGATTATGGCATCTCTCCTTTGCCTCCCATCAATGTTAGAACCAATAGACAAAACCTAGAGCGTAGGGCTCTCCAAACAGGGCAAGCTAACTCCGCCCGCCCCTTTCACACCTACGAAAGGGAGTATGAGGAAGACCATCACATTCCTCGAGAGCAATATACAGCGTGGGAGCCTTGCGCTTCCGCACCTGCTAGATACAATGGTCACCCATTGAGGCAAGAGCCTCGGGTAAATTCCGCCAACCTCGACAGAGGGAAGCAACCCATTGAGATCTCGGATCATCACGACCGAGGAAAATACATAGGAGAGGCATTCAGGCCTCCTAAGCCCCAGATGGTGGACCAAATTGACCTGGCAGTCGCCAGACATGCCACCCGCCAAGCCTAGATCATGCGGCTTGAGCAAGATCAACAGCAGTTAGAGCACTTATACCGCCTTAACAAAGAGCGCATTCAGTGCCAAGTAGATGAGCTACTTTATAACATACCTGAGAGGGTTCCAACCCCTCGCACCCAAAAAGCAGAACCATATGAGAGGCATAATCCTTTAGTGCAGGATAGGTCTCCGCGACCTCGTCAAGTTTTGCCTCCGAGACCCCATAGACCTGAGAGGGAGGCCACTCCCCGAAACAACGATGGGTACCCTCCACGGAGACCCACTCAAGGTCATAGGTCTCGCCCAGAGACTCCTCAGGAAGTTTACGAGGAGTATGAACAAGAATTAGAGCGGGCTAAAATGCCCTACCAAGGTGGAGGGGTTGCTATCCGGCCACCCCCCCATAGGCCTCCAGTCTCCCACAACTCACAATGGGAGCAAACTAAAGAGGAAGAGATTAAATCTTTCGATGCATACAAAGCACTGTTAGAGCATTTGGAGTCTATGGAAACCAAAGCTTCTGGGCCCCAAAAGCCCACGTTACGCCAACTCCGTAGTCATCCGGTGCATCCATCAGTGCCCGCACCTCCTTACCCCAAACATTTCAAGTTGCCTCAGTTGGTAGTCTTTAAGGGTGAAGAGGATGCCCAAGAGCATGTGACAAGATTCCTGAGCCAATGCTTTGGCATTCAGGATAATGATGCATTGTTGCTAAGGACATTTATAACCACATTCGTGGGCCCTACCTCGGATTGGTTCACCCAGTTTCCGAAGCACAACATCAATAACTTAGATCAATTAGTGGATGCGTTCCTTGAACGCTTCGCCTTCAACACCAAGAAGAAGGCGTCACTGAGTGACCTAGCCAGCCTCAAGCAATATGAGGAGGAGACCATGGCGGCCTATGGGAATCGGTGGAGGACTCTGCTTTCCAAGCTACCTTACCTTCCCCCTATGTCCGACCTCACACAGATGTTCTCACGAAGTTGCTTGAGATCGATCTCTGGGCTATTGCAGCTACAACAATATGCCACCTTAGAAGAAGCTCTGGCGCAAGCCAGAATTATCGAAGAGATCAAAATACAGGAGGGCAAAATCGCCAAGCCTAAAAAGAAAGAGTGGAACAAAAACACAAAGACAGGGACTACGCAACAAAAACCCGTTGCGGTTAATCAAGTTGCTATAAATGTCCCCAAGCCTGCACAAGAAGTACAGCCTCAAAAGGCTAATTATCAGGCAGTGCCTCCTAACAATTATGAAAGAGAAAATAAAAAATAGGAGCAAAATCAGCAGCGTCACCCTAAGCGATAGTACACCCCTTATACGGAGTCTAGGGACTCCCTATTTGATCGCTTGTTAGTGGCAAATTTAATCACCCTTCCAGAAATTCAAACCATAGATCCTAACGCTCCCAAGCCTAAGGGATACAGAGAGGACTTGTATTGTAGGTTCCACAGGCGAAGGGGACATGACCTGAACGCATGCTGGAAGTTCAAAGGATTGATACAAGACCTGATTGATAATAAAACATTGGTAGTGGACAACCCCATAGCGCCAAACAATCAACAGATGGGGGTTTTCAAGGACCCTTTGCCTGCCCATGAGGCACAGGCAAAACCTCTTCAGGTCAATGAGGTGCAACAACATTTCCCCATGCAAGGGTATGTGGGAATGATAAGCATAGTGACCAAGAACAAGAAATACCCAGGAGTTGTCCCCGAGGTAGCCACAAGAGAGGTTCCTTCGACGTCACAACCTCAACAACACCCTGTGCAGTTACCTCCACCTAGACCCGAGGTCACGATACGGACCAAACTCACGCAGAGTTTGTGGACCACGTCGGCTAGGCTCTCCATATATGAGCTTATACAACAATCAACACCCCATCGGGAAGCTCTCATGGAGATTTTGAAAGCCATCGAGTTGCAGCCTCACGAAGCGAATTCCTTCAATAACTTCATGGGACATGTAAAATGATGCATGGAGCCAGTCATTACCTTTCGAGAAGATGAAGTCAAATCAGTTTTTGATGACATGGCAGATCCACCCCTGCACGTTATCGCGTGGGTCAACGGGATCCCGTATAAGAGGGTGTTGATAGACACTGGCTCGTCCAGTAACATCATTACTATGGCAGCATTGAAACATCTGAAGTTGCCAGCCTCACACATCACGGCTTCCACTTACACACTGCGAGCATTCAATGATGCGATATGCTCGATAGTTGGCACAATTGTTCTACCCATTTAGGTAGGACAAAAGATGATACCTACATTGTGCCATGTTTTGGAAGGCGAGATGGCATACAACATATTGCTAGGGCGGCCATGGATCAGGGACATGAAGTGTGTCCCTTCGATAGCTCACCAGTGTTTGAAGTATGCATTTGAAGGGGAAGTACATGTAGTCCCTACGGATTTAGAACCCTTCAAATATTGCAATGCGGTGCAGTTGATGCCGCAATCGACCCTCCCATCGACGCACTTGGATTTTTAGTTAAATCCATCTAGACAGGGTCCGATGCCGTAAGCACCACTGGTGACTAATCCATCAAAACCCCAACCAGGTGCATCTTCATCATCAGCTCCTTCATTACCAATGCCACCTATCATGGCTAAACAGAAGGATAAAGGGAAGCAAATCCTGGAAGAGGCTCCACCCCTGGAAGAAGCACTGCCAACAATATCAACCATCTCAACTGAAGAGATACCTAGCACAGTGGAAGTTGAGGCTCCTAATCAACCCAACATGGAATGGACTCAGGATGAGCTTCCGTTCCCTCCCTCTCAATCACCAACAATTACTGTTGAAATGGCCAACATGGGCCTGGGGGAGTATCTAGTGCGGAATGTCATAGCAACGATCGCGCTAGAGTCAGTGCAAGACATGGGGAGACCTCGCCTTCCCATCGGGACAATTGTTCCTTTAGGCTGCCCATCGAACCAGACCAATTTTGTGTATGGGGGCCTTGACCATGGTGTTGAGCCATGCAAGCAAAAGGAAGAGGATGAAGAACCTTTTGTAGAAGATGTCAACTATCTGTCTAACCCGGATTTCGCTCTGAGATATCTTGGCCAATGCAATTGGCATGGATACGGGCTAGGCAGGTATGAGCAAGGAATGCGTGTCCTTTGCCAGCCAAGATACCAAATGCCTTATGACAAGTCGGGAGTAGGGTTCAACCACCCCCTGCCCTTAGACATCTTGGTGGAAAACATGCAAGGCCTAGGAATAGGCAACAAGGGTGGATTGGCATCAGATCCTTATGCCAACCCAAACACAACGTATACATTGGGAGATTACCTCCCATGGTCAACAAACACCCTTGGTAACATCAATAACCCTCCTCCTTTGCCAGAGAGAGGCGAAAGTTTGGGAACTCACTTTCAAGAAAAGGATAAACAATGTCAAGAAGGATCTTCGAAGGATGAATCAGAACATGAACCAGTGTCATATGATCCCTTCGAATCCGATAGTGATCACTCACGAGAGATTCCCATGAATAACTGGCAAGAGATATTTTTGAATCTGTTCCCTCTAGAGGCTCCAATCGAGCCAGTGTAGCGTCAAGAGAATCGAGTCCCCCCACGAAGCGTGGAACAACCGCAATGGGACCAGATTAATTTGCTTGAACAAGATGAGACTCATATGTCGCAAGCAGTTGTTGAAGTCAATGAACACTTTTGGATCTTCGACAGCGATTCGAAAGATGAAACTAAGATGGCCTATCTCAACCACATGCGACAAATGCAACAAAGGCAACAAGTGCAACAATGACACCCCTTGGAGATTAATGACATATTTGCATAGATAGGCATAGTGCCAGGGCACGAGTGGTACGTAGACCCAGCAGGGTGGGATCAAGTGTTGGATCCGCTGCTCTGGGTACACGAAGAGCGCTTTCCACTCTGAGACCCTAGGGTGATATCAGTGTCGAGGGCAGATCCTGTCCTCCTATTAGCACATAGGGCCGATCCATTCATGCCAGTACCTGTAGAACCAGATCCAGAACACAGAGAACATCCAGAATGTTTAAGTCATCACACCCACGGTAATGGAGACCAAATTCATTTCATCCACATGATCTCCATTGACTTAACCGCACCCATCCGCAATCCGACCGATCCAGCATGGTCCTTGCATCTAGACATAGATGCCATTGACTAGGATCATGTCAATTCACCTTTGTCCCCATCAGAGTATTGGCCTTTCGATAAAATGCCTCATTTTACCCTAGGGACAACTCAGGATATCTTTCATGCCGAAGAGGAACCCGAGGTTCCTAACGCAGATTTAAACTCGACAAATGATATCCATTTGATCCCAACTCCACATCAGTTGGAGGACGGATCCCACATGTCGGTCGAGGAGACGACTGACGTAGACATCGGCTTAGATCCAATGAATCCATAGATTATCAAGTTGGGGGTAAGCTTATCCCCTGAAGAGCAAGCCGACTACATTGCCCTTCTCAAAGAGAAGAAGGAGGTTTTTGCATGGTCATACAGAGACATGTCGGGGCTAGATCCGTAGCTAGTCACGCATAATCTTACACTTGATCCGACAATCAAGCCAGTTAAGCAAAAACTACGTAAGATGCACCCAACAGTGGCCTTGATGGTCAAAGACGAATTGCAAAAGTTGTTGGATGCACAGTTTGTCATCTGCATGGATTATCCACCATGGCTGTCCAACATGGTGCCCATCAAAAATCCCGATGGGAGGATTCGCATATGCACTAATTTTTGAGATCTAAACAAAGCGAGTCCTAAGGATGATTTCCCCTTGCCAAGCATCGACGCATTGGTAGACGCTACAGCAGGTCACGAAATGCTATCCCTCATGGATGGTTTCTCGGGATACAATCAGATTCGTATCAATCTCGAGGACCAACTAAAAATGGCATTCACAACGCCTTGGGGGACATTTTGTTATAAGGTCATGCCTTTCGGCCTTAAAAATGTTGGTGCAACCTACCAACGTGCCATGACGTACATCTTCCATGATTACATGCATAAAACTTTGGAAGACTACATGGATGATTTGTTGGCCAAGTCTCTTTCATGCCCAGATCATCTCGATGACTTAAGCAAGATCCTCGATCGCCTCATGGAGCATAAAGTTAGACTGAATCCCAAGAAGTGCGTATTTGGCGTCACATCTAGAAAACTCTTGGGTTTCATAGTCTCAAAATGAGGCATCGAAGTGGACCCCAACAAAGTCAAGGCAATCCTTGAAATGGTTCCCCCAACTACCATCAAGCAGCTCAGAAGTCTACAAGGAAAGGTCGCATCAATTAAGCGCTTCATAGCACAGCTATCTGACAAGTGCCGACCCATGAACAAATTATTGCACAAGGGGGTAACATTTCACTGGGATGACGAGTGCCAGTCAACCTTTGACGACATCAAATGATACTTGGCTTCGTCGCCAGTATTGGCACCACCTAGACCAGGAGTGTCATTCTACTTATACATCTCAGCTACTGAGGTGGCACTGGGCGCCATGCTAGCCCAGAAGAATGAACTTCACAAAGAACAGGCTACTTACTATCTTAGCCGCACCCTGGTCAGTTATGAACTTAACTATGCATACGTTGAGAAACTCTGCTTGGCAGTGGTGTTTGCTACCAAAAAGCTATGCCACTACATGCTGAGCAACACTACGTATGTTGTGTCTAAGGAGAATCCATTGCGATACATGATGAGTCGTACTTATCATAGTAGTCGCACGACGAAATGGATCATGTTGTTGACGGAATTTGACATAGAGTTTATCGGACAAAAATCCATCAAAGGACAGGTCATAGCCGATCAACTAGCAGAGGCTCCTCTCGAAGACGATCAGCCTCTAGTCATAGAACTACCCGATGATGGGGTCTTCCATGTCTCAGAATCGCCAGATTCGATGAGCCTGAGTCACAGGCTGACATAACCCTATTTTTTGATGGTTCTAAATGTGAGCAAGGTGGTGGCATGGGAATAGTATTCTTCACACCGCAGGGCACTCCAATGCCCCTGTCATTTAAATTAAATTTCCCATGCACCAACAATAATGCAGAGTATGAAGCCTTGCTCATAGGTCTTCAGACAACAATCGCCATGAACATCAAATGACTGAACATCTTTGGTGATTCGTTGTTAATTGTCAATCAAGTCAAAGGGGTATTCCAATGCAAATGCCCAGTTCTACGAGGCTTATAAAGCCCTTGTGGACAAATTCCTGGCAAAACTTGAGTGGTATGACATCGAGGCACTCCCTCGGTCATCGAATCATTTTGCGGACACAATGGCCTCCTTGGGGTCACTAATCCCGCAAGACCTTTCTGGTGATATGACAACCATTCAAGTCAAAACCTTATCGCAATCCATGATGGAGCGTGCAAGTTCTGACTTGATGCCGAGAATCCACATGATCCAGATTGAACCATCCTCGGATAAGTTCTCTCGAATCCACGATCATCTGAAACATGCCAACTGGGGGTCCTTGTTCTCCCCTACTCCCATTAATAGCAACACAATGCTATTCTTACAAGTTCTATCCCGCTCAGCGTTTGCTAGGGATGAACTTCAAGAGGGATTGGTTGTTCATACCGTCGAGGCTTCCGATCAACAGGACTGGTATTTACCCATTAGAGACTACCTCAAGTTAGGTAATCTCCCGCTTGGATTGACGCATGCCGCAAAATGAGCATTCAAGCGAAAGCGGCTAAGTATGTCTTGATAGGAGACATTTTGTACCATCATAGCTATGAAGGAATCCTCCTTCATTGTTTGGACCAGCAAGAGTCCACTTGGGAAGTCGCCCAAGCGCACGATGGTACATGTGGTGGCCACTTCAGTGGTATGGCCATCGCAAAGCGCATTCTTTGCATGGGCTATTATTGGCCATATTTAGAGCGAGATTGTTGCGCATATGTCAGGAAGTGCGTAAAGTGTCAACATCATGCCAATTTGATGCACGTACCTTCCCAGGCCTTGCAGACAGTCCAGTCCGCTTGGCCATTTTTGTAGTGGGGCTTCGATCTAATTGGAAAGATCTCCCCTACGTCGTCGGGCCATCACACGTTTATCATAACGGCCATAGAGTATTTTACCAAGTGGGTGGAAGCGGTTCCGCTTACCTCTACGACAGGACCCCGCATTGTGGAGTTCATTTTGCATAACATCATATGTCATTTTGGTATTCCATCCAAAATAGTCTCGGATAATGGGATGCCATTCAAGAACAAATACGTGCATGCTTTGACCACAAAGTACAAAATTTAGCATAGTTTTTTGACACCCTATTATCCGTAGGCAAATGGGCAAGCAGAGGCATCAAACAAAATGCTAGTTGCCATCCTTAAAAATATGGTCGTAGACAGTCATAAGGATTGGCACATTCAAATCCCACTTGCCCTGTGGGCTTATCGCACTAGCATTCGGACGCCCACTAGGGCCACTCCATTTTTGCTCGTGTATGGCTCCGAGGCAGTCATGCCTCTTGAGTTGGAAATTCCTTCCCTACGCATATCAATGCAAGAGTTCATCGATGATGAAGCTGCACGGTAGGCCCGGTTAGACCAGCTTACGTTGCTTGATGAACGACGCGTTAATGCTCTCGAGCATTTACGTATCTATCAAGAGCGACTTAAGAAAGCTTACAACATGAAAGTTCACCTGAGGGACTTTTCGGTTGGTGATTTGGTCTTGAAGGAAAACCAACAGAACTCTAATTTTCCATCCCACCTAAGGGACAAGTTCATGGCAAATTGGTTAGGTCCATATGTAATTGATAGCAAAATAGGACCCGGGACATACCGGCTAGCCTCTCTTGATGGAATCAAGGAAACAGAACCCTTGAACATCGAGTCATTTGTGACCATTCCATATCTAAGAGAGCCATATCCCAAAATGCTCCAAGGATTCCTATAATCGCTTGGTCAATCCCAAAATGCTCCAAGGATTCCTATAATCGCTTGGTCAATCCCAAAATGCTCCAAGGATTCCTATAATCGCTTGGTCAATCCCAAAATGCTCCAAGGATTCCTATAATCCCTTGGTCAATCCCAAAATGCTCCAAGGATTCTTATAATCACTTGGTCAATCCCAAAACACTCCAAGGATTCCTACAATCGCTTGGTCAATCCCAAAATGCTCCAAGGATTTCCACAATTGCTTGGTCAAAAATAAGAAAATTCAAAAACAATAAAATCATCAAAAACAACAAAAATTTGCATCTCATTTCCAAGCATGCTCAAATTCATCAATAAAACTCTTCTCGCATCTCATCTTCATATTCACAAAAATCAATCCATCAAAAATACAAAAACATGTAGCTGCATTAAGCATCGCATCCATACATTGCATATTTGTGGTCATACAGGTCAAAGGCACCATAAACTGTAATTACTCCGCCAGTCCATCTTGTTCCACATTCTTCCATTTTATAAAATAGCAAACAAAAATGCCATTTATTGCTTTCTACCACACTAGAGTCAGTGGTCTTCTAATGTATCAAGAGTTTTTATCATTCAGTCATCATTTTGCTTTCTAGCCACGTAATGTACCAAGTCAGACAGATTTTACGAAGGTAGAGTTCTACTTGGATCACACCTTGTTACGTAGCATCCCAACACAAATTAAAACACATAAAAATTCCCAAGTTGTGTGAACGAAAGATGAAACCTGCACAGTAATCCAGGTCACCATAAGCGAAACGGTTATCTTGCTCATCCCCCTGTGCGAATGGTTCTAGAATGCTGAGAATTGACAAAAGGACGAGCTCTTCCCTATCCATTCACCTTAATAAATAGTGGTTTTTACCACTACCAAATCCCAATCATAGTTGGTCCCCAAAGTTGTAAGGATTCATACTACACGTCCCTGCCAAGGATGGGTAGTCATCCCCAAGACCCAAAAGGATCAACGCCATTCACAAACAAAATTCCAACAAACCATCATCCTAACCCTTTCCATTCACCTTTGGTCTCCAAGTTGTAAGGATTCGTACTATCCGCCCCTAACCAGGATGGGTAGTCATCCCCAAGGCCTAAAAGATCAATGCCCTTACTTCATAATCTCCATCATCCCCTTGGTTCCCAACGTCGTAAGGATTCGTACTACACGTCCCTGCAAAGGATGGGTAGTCATCCCCAAGGCCACAAGGATCAAGGCCATTCACAAGCTCAAACTCACACCGCTCAAAATACAAAATCAACTAACAGTGGTTATCACCACTATTCAAAATCCTTGCTCAAAAAGAAAAATTAATAGAAAAATAAATAGTGATTTTCATCACTATATAGACGAGCAAGTCTCCCAAATCATTCAGCCAACAAATAACCTGAACTTGAATCCCTAGAATTCTCAGCATTCAAAAACCATCTAGGTGATCCTCATTACAGGTTTGGTTGACAGCCTATCTGGCAATGGTGGTATCCTACCCGCACGACGATATATCTATCACATTAACTCGTGTACAGATCAATGTTTGCATGTGGATGAGCTAGCTTATGGTATCCTAGAGAGCAACGCAGATTAATCTATCTAAATACAACAAAGGAGTTAGTGGAGCTAATTAGGTGATCCTCAGTACAGGTTTGGTTGACAGCCTATCTGGCACTGGTGGTATCCTGACAAATACCACATAAATGAACTCAATTGCACACACAGGGATGCGAAATAGCTTGGTCAAAGACAAGTCCGATTCATACCTTGTTCAAAAGTCTTGTAAGATAAAGTACAGTCATGGCTAGCAAGTTAAAACCATTTGAATCTCAGAAAACCTTAGCTACATTTCTAAACCAACTGCGCTACTTTTCATCCTCACATTACCATCAGAAAATACAAAAAAAAACACATGTATAAAAGCAAAGTCATCCACTACAGCAATCGCCCAAAAACATAATCACAAAGTTCTAAACAGTCTATGGTGCCCTAACCAAACGACACAAATTCCATTCATCCATTTCATTTTTGCATATCACATATAAATCAAAAACATTTGCATTCATCATAACATATGCATCCATCAAAATCAATTAACATGCATACATCCATAGTCATCAACCATCATGCATAAGATCAAATCATCACATGTGCATAAACAAAATAAAGCCGGTATATATATATCATCAAAAAAATGCCCGTAGGCTACAAAACTGGTCCTCTGACCCCGCAATCATACAACAAAATCCCCAGCCTAAGGCATCGGCCACCATGATCACGTAGGATCGGTGCGACGGGAACTACCCCCCATGGTGTGGGTCCTATGGGACCCCTCAGGGTGGCTACTACTAGCCCCCGCATCACGCCTGCTATCGCCTCCCTCATCCAATCGCCTGCGACGAGATGATGTTGACTGCTCAGTACCACTGTCCCTCATCCGACGTGAAGATCCACCTCCCGAGGGCTCAGGTACCCGCCCCCCAAGGTGGATGATCTCCCCCTCCAAATCCATCCGATGTCGGCACCACTCTGCCTCCCATCGATGGTACATCATGACTACATCATCGTGCTGTGCCAGCTACGTCCGTAGGAGATCTCTCTCCAGGGCAATGTCGGTTCCCCCTCCTACCGATGGTGCGCAACCCGTGTGCTCTCCCGCTCCGCTAGCTGAGCCCATAGGAGATCCCTCTCCCGTAGCGCATCCCCCAGCTCCCCATCTCGCCTCCATAGTAGCTTCGCCAACCGTGCATTCTCAACACGTAACCCGGACTCCGTGTCCCCCGCATCCGCCTGAGGCATGGGACTCTCTGGAACAGCAGCCTGCTCTGGCTCCCACTGCTCCGCAATGTCCTACATCTTCGACTGATATGGAGCCCCCAAATCCACATCCTCACCCTCTACCTCCACCATGTCCGCATCCTCCAAAGGAGCTCCCCAATCATCCCCTGGTGCCTCAGCACCCTCCCCACCCACCGCTGCCACCTCCGTGCCTCCCAGTGGCCCCTCTCCCCACCATCACCATAGTACCCACCACTGGTCATACTCTACGGTAGTCCCGACGTCATCCACATCTGAGACGTCGATCATCACGTCTGAATCCTCACCCAGTGGCGCGATGACCGATCGGTCTAGAGTCCTCTCATCCCCCGACATCGATAGACCATGGGTTCACCAAGAAACCCCTGGCGCACCCCAAACTATCATGTCACCCGGCTGTACGAGAAGAACTCATGCTCGGTCCCGTGCCGCCCAATCAACCACCGCTCTCTACGTACCCATCGGAGCCACTCTCCAGCCTTCGGCCAGGCTGGACAGTCCCGATAAGGGTGCCAAACCACCTCCCCTAGAGTAAGCCAAGAGAAGGTATCGGCATAGTGCCCTACGACACCTGCCCACCGTCGACTCTGTCCCTGCTCCCCGGACCGCCGCCACAGAACTGCATAGCCAATCTCCCTATCCTCCATCTCCTCCCGAGTCATCCATGGTAACCCGATGGGCCTCTCCACTGCTATATGCTGCCAAGCCCAACTCTGCAATAGATAGCTACAGCTGATCCCCTTTCGCTGTCGATAGTGGACCTCGTACAGCTCCCCATAGAGCTGTGCCAACAATGTCTGTCCCCATCTCATGATCAGCGGTGCCTCTGTCGGGCACTCTACCAACCGCCAAACCAAATCCAGCAGGTTCCATGGGAACCTCGCACCTGACGAGTCGGGTAACAACATGTTGGAAATGAGGCCCATAAGGAATGCGTGCCTCACTCCCAACACCCCCCTCTCCAACCACCATCGGACCAATATCTCGCCAATCTGGCAGTCACCCTCTGCCCTCTCCAGTGGATCCTCCACACCCAGCTCCTCCCCATGCCCGAAGCAGCGTGTCAACACTGTTGTCCGCTGATCTCGCGGTGACGTCCTGATCGGCAACCCATCTATCGAAATCCGTAGAAGCCGATAGATATCCTCCAAAGTCACAGTCATCTCCCCTATTGGGAGATGGAAGGTGTTGGTCCGTGGATCCCAAAGATTGATCAGGGCCATCAAATAGGCCTGATCCACGACCACAGGCTCCAGTCGAGCCACCTGCTTGAGCCCAAGGGCATCAAGCCACTCCCAGTCAGCCACAGTCAGCGCCCCCATGCTTTAGTAAAAGCAGTGGGTACACGGTACCGGCTCCTAACAACCTGCAAAAGAAAACAATTCAAAAACATTAAAATCATGAAAAAAAAACTGTACAACAATAACATGAATATACAACATTGCCTATCAATGTACAACAAAAACAAACACAAAAAAAATTCAAAAGTCAAAAATTAATTTTTCAGTTCTAGGGTTTCTAATCCTAACTGATTAATTTAAAAACAAAACAAACATTCAAAATTCAAAACAAAATTAATTTTTTAGTTCTAGGGTTTCTAACCCTAACTAATAAATTCCAAAAATAAAACAAAATTCAAAAATTAATTTTTCAGTCTTAGGTTTTTTTAATCCTAACTGATTAATTTAAAAAACAAAAAAAAATTAAAAAAAAAACAAACATTAAGTCTTAGGGTTTCACGTTACGTTTATCCTAGGGTTTAGTTATAAGCAAAATAAAAATTCTTTACCTAGGTTTTTCGCTACGTTTAGTTGTACACTAAGTCTTAGTTGTCTTCAGCTCAGTTTTAGGGTTTCAGTTTTAAAATTGTGAAAAGCATCATCGCAAAGAAAATTAAACAAAACACTTGCAGTTTTAAACAAACTAATAACTCTAGGGAGCACTTACTGGTCTCGCTTCGGCTCCGTCGCTCGATCCGGTTTGTGCACTCATGATGGTAGGGAAAATCCGGCAGTGCTTCGCTTCACAGAATTAACCTCCTCCTCCCCAGAGCTCCAAATCGCAAGAAATTTCAGATGCAAATGAGCCCAAACCCTAGTTTTGGCCTTTAAATAGGCCTTTTGAGCTTAAATTCATCTTCCACTGGGACGAGCACTCTGGTTAGCGCTCGTCCCACCCTGGGACGAATTCTAAGCTGGTATTCGTCCCACCCTGGGACGAATTTAGGGCAAAAAATTCAAAAAACAACAAAAATTGAACAAAAATACACAAAAATAGCTAATAAACTTGCCCGATGAGAGTGCTGTTGCACTTGACATCCCGGGCATGCAAAACAGACGTTGGGGTCACAAATTGTCACTATCCTACTCCCTAAGAAGGCTACCATAGCCGGACCGCTCCACGGGAAGACGGATTTTTGCCAATTTCAGCTCCAAAAAGCGTCGCAAAAAGGGTTACCACCCACCAAAAATAGGTCTAAATGTCGGAAAATTGCACATGCTTAATGCTAAACCATCTAAAGGCACCCTTGCACAAGTCATCTTGGGTCAAGCGACTCGTCGCTTTTCTCACGAAGGTCATTCCCTCATCGATTCGTCGCTTGAGGGGGTAGTCACACTTAGTCACCAATCAACAAACACACACCCAATTAAGGAAAATGACATGCATTCAAAGAATCATTGACAAAGACAATTACGCTCCTGCTTGGGGCAGTAAACAAGCAATAATCACAATCTGATCAAATCACTTGGCATTTCGTGAATCATGAACTCAAGGTTCTCACGGACAAAAGGTTGCGCCCTTTGCCTATTCATGACTGATCAATGTCCAAGGTCAAGTAACACCTCACCGAAAAAGGTTAACACTTGAATTGAGTGCCTTCGCTCGTCAGAAGCAAGGATTCAAGAATGCATGCCCTTTCCATGCTTGGGGCATCAAAATTTGGTTAGGTTACCAAGAAACCCTAATCATTAGTGCTTTGGTTATCTATTTTTGCTCGACGCTGTGCCATGCACAACGCATCCCAAAAAGGGGCATCTATAGACACCAAAACAACACCAATCCGATTATGTGACTGCAAACACTGATCGCTTTGACACACACAGCCCCTAGGGCAGCCCTCAGAGGTTAAACAGTGGTCCTAACCACTTTTATAGCAATTTTGGAAGGTCAAAAATCAATTTGGCACCTTCAGGCACTTTGCTCAGTATTCGTCTCACCCTGAGACGAATTCAAACTGGGATTCGACTCACCCAGAGACGAATTCTGAATTCGCTCCTGGGTAGGACGAATTCTAGGTTCAACGGGCAAAAAGAAAAATCTTGACAAGTGGCAGCTAAGGACAGTCCATTAATGCCTCCTGCCTTGCATGCGCGTGTAGGTGGGCAGAGTGAGCGTTAGAGGACTGTCACAAGGGCAGTCATGGAAGCCCAAGTCAGGGAGGAGTCTCCTCCCTCTTGGGAAGGCATGGCCGCCACATGGCACCCCTGCATGCCCATCCAAAAGAGACCCCTTGGGTCTATAAAATGGTGAACTTTCTCACCCAAAAGAGGATAGGTTGGAAGCATTTTCAAGCAACGAAGTGCTGCCAAATTGATACCACGATTTTACCTTTTGATCACCTCTTCCACATCCTTGATCTCTTTCGCAAGGGAGGTCATTGGGTGGTTATTGGAAGTGTGAATCCGGATCCAAAACCCGACACTTGACCACATAGATCTACCAATTCACCGACAACCCATTACAAGAGATTTTGGGCCCATCCCTAGTGGATTGGTGCCGAAATCAGGTTCCAACGGTGGGTGGCCCGCCCGGGCACCCCGCATTGCTGCGAGCCTAATATTCTTTTTTTAAGAACGATTGGGAATTCATGGCAGATTGTTCTTTTCATCATTTGTTTAGTTTGCATTCCATTTTATGCTTTTTAAATAGCTTGTAATCTCGATTTCATAATGCTTTGATCAAATCTTATCATGTTTTGTCGCTTTTGTTGTCCTCACTAACTTGCAGGTAGCGACGTCAAATTCCCATTGATGGAGGTCAAATTGGGGAAATCCGACCATCTGGGTCTTCCCAAAATGCCCCCAATTAGCTAACCCCCAAGTTTGCAGGTGTTTTGGAGCTCCCGAGACGCGACATTTGGGCAGGATCACTTCGGCATTTTGTCGCAGGAGAATTCGTCCTACCCAGGGATGAATTACAGTAGAATCCGTCCCGCCCAAGGACGAATTCAAATCGGTGGCCAATTTCTAGACTATTTTGATTGCAGTGGCCTTCTGGTGATGTTCCTTGGTTTCTGTCAAATTTGCAGGTTATTTGGAGTCATTTTATTTATCGATTTAGCTAATCTTATGCATGCATCCTCCATTGGTTTTTAGGATCAAACGCCTTATCTTTTGTCACAGGTGCTACTAACGATTTGTTGTTTCTTTGAACGCAGGAGGAGCAGCAAGGACCAAGGATTCATCAACACCAACGGCGACAACACTTTGGCCCGCCCATCTTACATGTGGGCACGCGGAAGGAGGAACACTAAGTCATGATTGTAACCAAAACTCATTTAACGCTCCTAGCCCCTGAAAAGGGAGGAGGCGTCTATGTAACTGATATTAAGAGAGTTAAATAAAAAGGGTTGTGCTTTCTGTGCTTTCTTCTATCTCAGTTCAATTCGTCTCTTTCATTTCATGCATTTCACGTTATAGGACTTAAGCGTTTGTTTTGATTTTGAATGCGTCGCATTAGTATTTCTTTCTT